>JASCZI010090841.1:15181-38357 GCA_036250425.1 Stylosanthes scabra
TTTCTTAACGTTAATTATTTATTTTTTTCTTTATTATAAAGAGAACAAATATTTTAAAATATTAAAAATAAATTATTTATTATGATATCGAAAAAATATATTATAAATATAATATCAAAAATAAAAAAGTTAAACATTATAAAACATAATTTAATTAAACAAAAAAAAATGAAGAAAAAGAGTCCCAGCGACCAGCGTAGGTTCAGATCTTAAGCAGAATCTCTCTCTCTCTCTGGTCCGCATTTGTTGTTCTCAGCTCCGAGGTTTTTCTTTGAATCTTATAAATCTCTTTTTCTTTATCTTCAAGCTTCTACCACCTTACCAAATCCCCAACACCATTCAGGTAATTATGCAAACTATGTAGTATGTACCTTCATTTTGCTTAATCAAAGCACTTTCTTTTCTGATTGTTGACCCACTAAAATCTTTGAGCTCAACACACAGAGTTAGATTCTTTCTCATAATTTAGGAATTTCCATCTCACGTCTAATTGTGGGTTTCACTTGGATTATTTCTTGGGTCTTTATATAAGGTTGTTTTATGTTTATGAAATTTTTGAGCTTTTGATTAGTTGGGTGAAATTCAACCTCAATTCAGATATTTATAGAGCAATTCCTTTTGGGGGGAAAGTAAAGTTTTGATTTTTAGATATAGGAGCTGTTACTATTAGAGAGGATCATGAGCGAGAAGTTTTGTATGAGTGATGAAGATAAGGGTGTGTTGGAATCTGTGTTGGGTGCAGAAGCTGTTGCATACTTTGTTTCTGCACTTTCCAATAACGTCTTCTCCAGTGTGGTAGCTTCTGCTTCGGCTTTGGCCGGCTCTGATACCGGCCTCCTGCGGCGGCTGTGCCAGGTTGTTGAGGGTTCCAAGTGGAATTATGCTGTGTTTTGGCAGGTTGCTGGCCTGAAATCTGGTGGCTCGGCATTGATTTGGGGCGACGGGCAATGCCGCGATCCCAAAGGGGGTGGATCTGGCGAGGGAGGATCCGAAGGGGATGGGAGTGGAGTTAGTAAGGGTGATGAAGAGGAGCTGAGAAAGAAAGTGCTCAAGAAACTTGATGCATACTTTGCTTGCTCTATGTCGAAAGAGGCGAATTATGCAAGGCTAGATAGGGTTTCGGATTTGCATATGTTTTACTTGGCTTCAATGTATTATATATTTGGTCTCGATTCGCCTTGTGGCCCTGGCAATTCTTTCAAGTCTGGCAAATCAATTTGGGTTTCTGATGCTGCTAGCTGTTCTCACCAACTAGAATCAAGATCATTTCTGGGGAGGTTGGCTGGTCTTCAAACAGTTGTTTTCTTGCCTCTTAAAGCCGGAGTTGTTGAGCTTGGTTCCGTGGAATCAATGCCTGAAGACCAGGGTGTTTCGGATTTGGTCAGGACAGCATTTGGTGAATCTAGTTCTGGACAGGCGAAGGCATTTCCGAAGATTTTTGGGCGTGAATTAAGCGTTGGTGGAGGGGATGCGAAATCTCAGTCAATAACCATTAGTTTCTCGCCCAAGGTGGAAGATGATTCTGCTTTCACTTCAGACTCTTTTGAAGTTCAAGCTCTAGCAGCAAACCATGCATATGGGAATCCTTCTAATGGAAGCATGGGTGAAAATAACGAAGCGAAATTGTTCCCTCAAATGATTGGTGGGAATTACAATGCTCAAGCAAGGGTTTCTTCGCTAGATCTTGGTAATGAAGACTCATCCTCGACTCATCTGGACGAGCGGAAGCCCAGAAAAAGAGGTAGAAAGCCTGCTAATGGAAGAGAGGAACCTCTTAATCATGTTGAAGCAGAGAGACAAAGGAGGGAGAAGCTTAACCAAAGATTCTACGCCTTGAGAGCTGTTGTTCCGAATATATCTAAAATGGACAAGGCATCTCTACTTGGTGACGCGATTACCTATATCACTGATCTGCAGATGAAGATCAAGGTATTGGAAGCAGAGAAGAACATGAATAACAACAATGAACCAACGTTGCCTTTTTCGGATATAGATTTCCAAGCCAGAGAGGATGACACAGCAGTCGTGCGAGTAAGTTGCCCCTTGGATCTCCACCCGGTTTCCAGAGTCATTAAGACATTCCAGGAGCATCAAATTATGGCTCCAGAGTCCAGTGTTTCAGCATCAGAGGGAAAGATGATTCATACATTCTCCATAAGAACGCAAGGCAGCGAGGCTGCTGCAATACAGTTGAAGGAAAAGCTTGAAGCATCCCTATCCAAAAAGTGATAAGTTTTCAGAAAGATTATATACCATTTATTTAATGCAATGCAACAATGTTAGGGATACATGATAGTAGTGTTCTTAGTGTAGTTATTAATTAGATTGTAAGTTAAGTTCTAAGATATGGTTCTTGGTTCTCTTTGAACTGATTTGTGATCAATGGCATGAATTTAATTATGTATTTACTTAGAGATAAATTGTATGAGTTGAATTAAATCGAATCTTCCTTTTATTTTTCACTTTTCAGCTAACAAACTTTGGAATAGTGGATGCATCTTTGGTGCAAACCAGGTTTACTTAAACGTTTCTTGCAGTTAATGACTTACTGATTTTTACTAGAGTGAAGTTAAGTTGCATTTGGTAATTGAATAATTTTGTTTGTTGTCATTATTTTTGGTTGGCCGAGCCGATTCACTTCCCTTCGCCATTGAACGCGGTGGAGCTAGTAACTCGAATCGGTGTATGAAAATGGGTATGGTATGGTTTACTCGCTCTATTTTGCTTTACACTTTTATAACAGATCAACTAAACTCGAATAAGAGATTAGCTGAAATTTAATAAATTTGAAAGAGTAAATGGATAAAAAGTCAAAAACGCATTCGAAAGATTTTATGACAGATAAAAGTATATATGAAAGATTCGAAAGGACAAAATAGTACACCCGAAAGATAATTAACAATAGACCAAAGTGATATACTGTGTGTATTTTTGTCCATCATTAATTAACAGTAAATGGATGACATGTTTATTTTTATTTATTTTTAATTGTCTTTGAAATGTATTTTTGTCCCTTTTAAATCTTTCATGTGTATTTTTATCCACCATGCGTTTTTGTCTATTTACTCTTTCAGAAATAGTAGGCTGAATATAAGAAAAAATCTTGTGGAATTTTAAACTCCTTAAGTTTTTGTCATGATCATCAATCAATGTTTCTATCTTAAAAATGGTTAAGTTGATAGTTGCTGCCACCTAAAATAACAAGTTTGATTACAAATGTTTCATGTGTGGGTCATTTTACATCAATCGATATCAAGTTCCCATAACGTTTAACTTGTGCATTTTGAAAGATCATAATTTGGTAGGACCATATGGGAAAAAGAGGACTAAATGAAATCATGGTTTTGTGTTCGGTTTAAGAATAAGAATGAAATCATGTGCCATGAATCTATATTTAATTAATTTGGAGAAAAAAGTTAGTTGTGTATCCTAATTGAACACTTATATTTGGACCCACTTATTTATTTAGTTTTCTCTTCGAACCTCCTCCTTTTTCTTACTTTGCTTTTTTTTTGGGCTAAACTTTGCTTTCTTCTTGCAACTTCTTTTTCTTTTTACTACATCCTCGGCAACTTTTTTTTTTATTTTCTTGCCTTTATTATTGTATTTTTAAAAATTGGAGTTATTTTCCCTTCAATATTGGTAGAACTGTATAACATTATTGAGAATTCGTAATTGATATTATACTTACGGTAGGTTATCCGATATACTGAAAATACTGGTGTAACACTCTAATATTAGCAAATCACACCGCGGATATGATTAACTAGTATCTAAGTACTAAATACACGCAATAGTTTTCTAACACCTGATTGTCTTAACCTAGTGTCACCTTCTTTTCTTCTTCTGCCATTTTCTTCCCCACACGTCTCCTCTTCGGCACTTTCTTGCTGCCACCGGCCCAGATCAGTCTTCGCAGATCCATTTCGGTTTATCTCTGATATACTAGTGGCTAACCTATTAATGTTTCATCTGGTTCTGGTTCTTCCAATGAGTCTGAAGAGAGTTCATTGTCTTCAATGTTCAAACCAGCGAAAAAGGGTAACAACAAAGGGAAAGCGAAGAATTAGGCAGATCCTTGTAGATCCATTGTTCTGCTGCGGGTGGAAGGCAGATCTAGAAGGCTTGTAGGTCGCAGTTCTTTTCGGATGCTTTGAAGGTTGCTGATCTCTCCTAGCTTGGGTTGTGTCCTTCTCCTCCAGTTCAAATTCAACCTGCTTTGAGTGGTAATCATATTAATCTATTTTTTCGGTGTTTAGGGAACCCAGGTAATTTCCAAAATTCATGGTCTGGATTATCTGTTCATTGTTGGAATAACTCTGATTGCTTTGGATAGATATGTTGACCATACGATCGTGGCTTGAATTGTTAGATCAGGTCTGGTTTTCATTGATTTGTGAGTTTTGAGCTGATTTATTGTTTTAACAGATTCGTAGAGTTGATTTTGTTGTTCGAAGGAGTTATCTTCATGGAGATTGATTTTTAATTTTAATTTTATTTTTTAACTTTTAATTTTTAATCTGAATTTTTTCTTTTGTATATTGAATTTGAATGCAGATGAGTGATTCCGCTATGTTCATCCAAGAATAGGATCATCCAGGAGTGGGAGTATTTGTTTGAACCTTATCATGTCCCATTTTCGGAAACTTTTATGAGATTGTAAATTATTGAAAAAAAAGTACTAAATAATATCGATTTCGAAAACAATTTGAAAACAACGTGACTAAGTCATTGAAATAGATGTTTCATATCCAAAATAAAACCAATGCCATCATTCACTGTTTATTTACAACACAATACACACATAAATATACATATTCAAAAGGGTCCGACTCTAGTAACAACAGAACCTGCGAAGCTTAGGTTTCATACAAGATACAAAGACCTATTACTCATTGTAGATCGACAACCCTAGTTCTCCATTCAACACTGAAAGACTCGGACGTTTAGAGAAGCTAATAACATAAGAGAACGAGCACGCTTCGCCAACTTCCCAAGCTTGAACCTATACCTGAAAAGTCTGATAATATATACGGAGTGAGAATCTTCAACCTAGGAATCCCAGTACGGATAAAGCGTCAAAACTACAATAAATAAGCTAATAGGATCACACAAGGCAATCCTACTCGTCCCTCGGGTTTTATATTCCTTTCACACGCATCATGCAACTCTCATCACCCATCCCGTAATCTACATCTACCTCTATCATATTCATCTTCCTAATAACATATACTTCCTTCTTTCATGTGGGTTATTTCTAGTTTCCTTTGTCTTCTTCTCTATTCTTGATAACATTTACCCTACTCTCATTCTTTTATTTATCTCATTTTTGGTCACTCGCACATATACAATCATTCACGCAAGGTTACATACAAGAAAACATGTAGCAAGTATTAAGCAAGTTAATGCAAATAAACAATCTCAATCAAGGTCACGCAAATGCACATGATGCATGCCTGTTCCTACGTCAATGATCTCATTAAGTCAGTTATAAGGCCAACCCGACCTGGTCCGATAGCTAACCAAAGGACCGTCTCTCTGATCATACCCAGGTGGAAAACAGGAAGGCGATCCAAACCTTCCACTATCTCTTTAGAAGAGCACTTAACTCCCCAGGAGGATAAACAAAGAAGGGGATCAATTATACCTTCTCACCGTCTCTCTGGAGTCGCACTTTAATCCTAGGAGGAAATCAGAGCTAAGGCGCCTCTTGCCAACTCCTCCCATCTCTCTAGAATTCAAAGGGAAACATCATTCACACCACCAGGAGAAAAACAGGGCTAAAGCATCTCACATTCCCACCATCTCACCGGGGTGCATTATAATCATCAATCACCATCATCTTACTCATTACATTTCATTAAAATTCGTCTATCATCTTTACATATTTCCCCATAACTCGAGCGCACTTGAGGTTCTCATCATCATCATTCATTTCTTCAAAAGTGTTCCCCTCTAGGCGTAGCACTATACATGAGATGTAATTCAGTAACAAAGGTGTGAGAGGTTCTTCTCGTTCGTTAAAGTCCTCAAGACAAAGTGGTTTATCCTTAGAATCGATTCTGAAGAGGAAGAATCGACTCTAAAAGAATTTTGTACGTTGAATTTGAAATCTGGACACTAGTGAATCGATTCTGAGCGTCCCCGAATCAACTCACAGGCCCTAGTTTATCTCATTTCCAAAAGCAGAATCGATTCGGACATTTCCGAGTCGATTCTCTGCAACCTTTTCAAACAAAAATTCATTTATGTCTTTATTCAAATCAATTCCGAGTCCCTTCGAATTGATTCAAAACACTTGGAAAACCTTTAAGGAGAAAATTCATCACTAGAATTGACTCTGAAAGGCTAGAATCGATTCAAATTGTTGGAATTTGGCCTCTATTTCATAAAATGGGTCAGTTAATCGACTCTGTTGCAGGTAGAATCGATTTACTGCAGCTTACAGCAACTGTAGAATTTTTGAAAGCTTTTCCTACGGTTTTAGACACTCAAAACTTGTTGCTCTCTAGGTCAAATTCAACCATTTTAAAAACATTTAAACACCAAATCACTCTTCAAATCCTTTTCCTTGAAATCATTCTCAACGAAACAAAACTCAAGCTTCGACTCACCGAAGTTCGACCAAAAATCTGTTTTTCTCAAGATTTGGAAAACTAGATCTTTCTTTTCAAAACCTCTTCCCAAAACATCTTTCCAGCTCTCCACACACTCCCAATCCACTTCATGCCCCAAGGGCCCATCATTCTCAAAACCATTTCATTCTTTACCATCTCATGTATATGCTTTTCATCATTTTCTCAAATCATTTTCGGCACACGGCCTAAATTCACACATTCAACATACATACAAAACCATTGCCATTATCCACACACCTTTTAGTAGACACCAAATTGACACCCGTATAAAATACAGTGATTAATGCATTAATTACGTTATACTTTTTGTGATTTGTCTATAATAATCGTATTTTTATACGGGTGTAAAGGTGGTGTTGATGCACTTCCCAAGACAAGTTGAGAATTTCTTCCTTAGAAATCAAGTCATGTTCACGTTTTACATATAACTCAACCGGTGATCAAAGAGTGAACAAATTTAGAAAAGATGTCACAATGCAAAACAATAACAACCGAGAGTATTTCGTCTCGAGTCGTTCTTCCCTGGACTTATGATCAATACAAAGGACAAAAACTAGCTAGAAAAGTATGGGAGTTTGAGAGTTTTCAACTAGCAACTACAATAATGAGAATGTAAATTAAGCAAGGGAATTAAATGCAACAATTCATAAACAAGTAAGATAGAGAATAACTAGCTAGAATGCAAGAGATAAACTAAGCAAGAAATGGAAAATAGAATTAAGCAAGCAATCAAGAAGCTAGTTCAAGTGTAATTAAAGTACCTTGGTCATGGGTTTTTATGGATTACACCATCCTTGTCACCTCTAAACATAGATAATATCCTAGAGTGAACTTCTCACCTATTTTGTCACTTTGATGAGAAGAGTCAATTTGGTTGATTCATAGCCATAAGTCCTAATTTTTGCATTAAAACACTAGATTAGCGTTAATGAACACAAGAATAATTTTTGGCTCATAAGTCCTAATCATCGTAGAATTAATGATAATCTTGCGTATGATATTTAAATCAACACAAACCACTCTCAACTATCATATAAATAAGACTAAGGTGTAGTCAACTCATAACCAAGGAATGAAAATCTACTCCATAACTAACCTAAGCAAAATATCGAACACTTGGTGTGCATGGAAAATAAACATTATTAATTAAGAGAAAATCAACAATCAACAACAACCCACTACTATAGATTGATACTAAATGCAAGAATTATAATAACAAACACAATCAATTCATGAAAAAATCTCAAAATTCATTAATCAAAGTAAAATTCACAAGTAACAATAATTAGTTCAAGAACAAAAACAATAAACATGACTACAGTTATTCTAAAGGGAAATCAACAAGTAAACTAGAACAAGTATGGATCCTAAGAACAATTGAAAGTGAGAATTGAAGAGATAATTGAAATTGAACCAAAAATCCTAGAGAGAAGTTGGAGTTTCTCTTTCTAAAAAATATGAACATAAGAACCGAATGAAAAGCTAGATGAAAAACTTGATTTGATACCCCTTGAGTCTCATATGAGTGATTCCCTCTTTTTTCCCTCTTAATTGGGCCTCCAAATGCTCCAAAATGGTGTAAAAATTTACCAAAATGGGCTTTCCTTTAAGTGTGTCACGTGACTTTTAATGAGAGATGTGCAGGAGAAGTTGCCTGGGCAACTTGCAGACATAATTTTCTTGAGTTGCTCAGGCAACTCGAGTTGCTTGGGGGCAACTGTAAGTGAAGTTTTCTAGGAATTGCCTGGGCAACTAAAGTTATTTGGGCAACTTGCTGTTTGCTTCTTTTCTTTATGATTCTCCAAAATGCAAGCTTTCAACACCCTTCTCAAGTCATCCTTGCCTCCTAAATCTTCAAGAACTTAAATAAACACATCAAAGACATCGAATGACATGAAAGTGAAATTAAATTGAAAGTTTATAGCTCAAAAACATGCATTTTCACATTTCAAGTACAATTAAGAACAAATTCACAAAGACGTTCATTCACTAGCTATTCATGTGAGTTTATATTGATGATACCTCTAATTTAAGTGCACAATAAACTATCAATATTGGGTTCATCAAACATCCTCACACTTAAACAACATGTCCTCATGTTAGAGTGAATGAAAATTAAAACAAGAAATATCACTATAAAAATTCCAATCAAATAACCTACTCTAGGGAATCACTACTTCTAACTAATTGTTTAAACATTGAATTAGTTTCTAAGGACATTTATAAGCATAATGGTACGATATGTTAAAGCAACCAATCAGGGGAGGAGCCTAGTATAGGCTTAGGGGGTAATGGCCCCCCAAACATTGATTTTTGTTTCCAAATTATGGGAAAATTTTAATTTAGTCCCTCCTAAATTTTTATTTTTCGCCCTTCTTTAGTATAAAACTAATGTTTGACCCTTCCCAAAAATTCGCTCTAGCTCCGCCACTACAACGAATCAATCTCATAACTCAAGTTATTCAAAAATAAGTCTAATTTGTAAAATAAGAAGTTTATGAAAAATATAGAATTGAGCTTTTGAACCCTCGTAAGAAGTGTATACACTTTTGTAAAAAATATGCAACTACTTTGAATTTTTTTTTGTTTCTTTTTTTTCATTTTTTTTTATGAACTATGAAAATATATATGTCACTATTGAGAATTGCATATATGTGCTTCCCAAATACCTCAAGATTTCTTTCTTTTCATTTCAAAACCCTTTTTTACTCACCCAATATCTTTTTTTTTTTTCTTTGCTTCCTTGTTTTCAATCAAAGGTAAATAACCACTCAAAATCCTAAATTAACCAAAGATCAAATTGCGGACAATCATGGTTTTTCATTTTTAAGGCTTGTAATGAGCTAAATTAGGAATAAAAAGATACTCAAAGTAGAAGAAACAAGGTAAGGCTATTTGATATGTTAGATAAATATGAATGAAGGTCTCAATTATGTAAATGAATACATACAAGCAACCATGGACATACAGAATCAATCAAATCACATATTGCAATTATAGAAAAAGATTAATACACACAAAACAAATAGTGGTTAATTGATATACAACCACATAATCAGACTCAAGTCTCATCGGGTTGTGTGTTCTTAGCTACAAACTATGTGCATCACTATTTATGCAAATTTATCAAAAACAAGCCAACTTTACTCAATGAAATTCCCTAAAATATATATACCTTGGAAATTAATCATTTTTTTTTTAAGAACTAGATAATTCTAAATAATGATGCGAAAAAGGGGTTAACCAGATCTTCCCTATTTTAGACTTGAAGTGCAAAATTCTCAATAAGGAAAACCTGCTTAATCATATGTTCTTTCCTCAAATTATCTAGTCTAAAAGAAAAAAATGAAATAAAATAAAAGATAAAAACTATAATATCCAGAATCTCAATCCAAAAGCATAAAAGAAAATATATACGAAACAGTCTGATAATCAAGAGTGCATCCCCACACTTAAAGAAAAGCAATGTGCAGAAAGAAGTGTATAATGGAGAGAGATCAGGGCACTCAATTCTCTGAAGTTGTGTCTGTGGAATGAGTTGAAATTCCTATTGGATCGCTTCCAGAAACTTTAGCGACACTCACAAATAAGACTCCGCGCTACTCATTTCTCAGCGTTACTCCGAGACTCGATATCAAAGTAAGTGTCGTTCGGTGGTTGACTGGGGTTCCCAACAGTGGAACCGGCTATAGTAGAGGTGGGGGCCTTGGCCGTGACTTTGCCTTTATGAACCATCCTGAAAGTGGCAAACAAGACAAAGTAAGAAACATTTATAACAGATTGTGCAGTTCGAAGACAGAGATAACTATTTGAGAACCAAACATAATGTAGAAGAATGGACAACTCAACTAGCAAATAAACACACAAGGTCTTAGAGCAAAACAAACTCAAATAAATTGAATTGCAGAAAAGAGTGACTTATAATGAGGCTCAGCGTGAATGCAAAATGCGCGCGGAGAATTCACACTTCAGCCTAAGAAGCAATGAGTCACAAGAAGAACATTACAGTTCATTTATTCCATAATGGTGAGTTAATGCAAGATGTGAGTAATGCAATGGTGAGCGCAGCGTATAACTGGAAACAAAACCAAGTACTTGACAAAACAGCATACAAAATACAACTCAAGCAAGGAGGAATCAAACATCATGTAAACCAACATCACACATCTCAAACTAAGGGTACTATAAAGTACATAGAAGCTACATGTAATTTAAAGTTCAAATTCAATCATAGAATTCAAAGTTCAGGTATAAATAAGCATGTAGACTCCAGGTATAAATTCGCAAAGAAACCAAAGCGGAAATTATATGGTGTGCAGCAGTATGCACAACTGAAAATTCAAGATTATTATTGGTTGTAGTACTCCTTGGAGTACATGATGTTTTGTTACTTTTTTTTATTTCTCTTTTACTTGTATTAATCAATTATCATTTTTCTTCTTTTACTTGTATTAATTTTCAAGGTATATATATTTTAGGGAATTTCATTGACTAAAGTTGGCTTGTTTTTGATAAATTTGCATAAATAGGGTGATGCATATAGTTTCTAGCTAAGAACACACAACCGATGAGACTTGAATCTGATTATGTGGTTGTATATCAATTAACCATTATTTATTTTGTGTGTGTTAATCTCTTTCTATAATTACAATCTGTGATTTGATTGATTCTGTATGTCCATTATTGCTTGTATGTATGTATTTACATAATTGAGGCCTTCATTCATAATTAGCTCATATATCAAATAGTCTTACCTTATTATATCACCATTGTAGCCTTATTAAATATAATTTAAAGTTCAAATTCAATAATAGAATTCAAAGGCCAAGTATGAATGAGCATGTAGACTCCAGGTGTAGATTCGCAAAGAAATCAAAGCCGAAATTATATGGTGTGCAACAGTTTGCACAACTGAAAATGCAAGATTATTATTGGTTGTAGTACTCCTTGGAGTACATGATGTTTTGTTACTTTTTTTTTATTTCTCTTAATCAATTATCATTTTTCTTCTATTTCAATCAGTAAATCTGCTCCACCCATCACTGCTCATCATTTTCCGCTCTTCTCTACGCGCTTCACATAGTTTTCCTCACTGCACTTTGCTTTGCTCTTCTCAACATCATTTGAAAATTGCAATAGATGTATGTGTGGAGTGGTGAGAATAGAATGCATAAGACACTACAAGAAAAATGTGGGTATTTGAATTTTGATCATCATATGGTTTTTGAAGGGTATAAGTATAAGATGAAATTCCAAATTTTATGTTGATGAGTTGATCCAAATGGATTGACTGGATTTTGTATGGAAGCCTCATCATCTCTTTCTAATTTAAGACTAAGTTTTGTGAAAGGGTGCATAGTGCTCGCTACTCCTTGTCCTAGTCTCTGCAGAATTCTATTATATATGGTTCCATGATATGCTTTTGGTTTTAATTAGTTTTAGATGGTACTGCCTTCACTTCCTTAGCTCTCAATTGTTTGACTTTGGAGGACTAATAAAAAGAACAGGTCATATCATTTAATTTGTGTTTGTGACATGAACATTGTTTAAAATTTGATAGAGAAAAGAAAGTAACTGATTTTTGTTTGAATGGTGACAGATGTTACAGAGGCTCTGTGTGAGTTAGAGCTTGTCATAAAGAAAGTGAAGGTGTCTACTACACCCGATGGCAAAGTCATGGATCTCATTTGGTTAGTGATATACATGCCCCAAATTATTTAAAATGTTCCCTATTTGACTTCTATATATATGAGTCCTTAGCTGAGCATCGTAACTAATTCTCTATTGATTCAATACAATTCTGTTATCTCAGATTTCTTTCTTTGCCAAAATTTTTATTACTCATTATCATTATTTACATTTTAGGAATTTCATAGCTATTGCTGAGCTTAGCTCTACTTTTCTTGTTTCCTCTTCTGTTACAATTCCATAGCTTAGCTTTGGTTTATTTTCTAGGCAAAACCTTTGCAAGAATATAATAAATTTCTTACATGGTATTTAATGTTGTGTTACAAATTGCAGGTGGGAAGAAGTAGAAGGAGATAAACTAATGAAATTTCCTACTATGCTTTATTGTCCCATGACATGTCTATTGTATGTATTCAAGTGTCTCATACCTACATCCCTACCTGTATGGCATGCATTAAATTCAGCTTCTAATCTGAATCCTTCTCATTTTCAGCCCCTCCTTCTACTACTGTAAGTCTCAAAACAGCAGCGTTGTTAATTATATCACCAAATTAAATGAGGTAACAAACTTATCTTGTACATCAATTCTTACATAAAAGTCATTGGTCTTTTTTGCAATAGGAACTACCATTATGACTTTATTCTATTCATTAATATATTTGGAATTTTCTTTGCATTCATTTTGCTGTGGTTTAATATGTAAGTCTGTACAATGAAACAACATAGGATTAGTTTGAAAGCTTGATATTTAAGCAATTTGGTGCTCAGAATATTTTTCTTTATGTTTTCAGTATGATTTTTTAGGGTTCTTATGCTTCATTGCTTCTTAACTTTAAGTTCCTTAATTATTATTATTATTATTTTTGTTGCATGGATTGTTTTCTTGGCATATTACATGACAACTTGCTTTTATTTTTTAACTGTGGTTTCTGTTTCTAAATGACAATCTTCCTATTAAGAAAGGAGTTGAGGTATAGTGAACCTTTCATGATGCTGAAATAACAATTCTATTTGGAATTTTGTGACTCAAATGAGTATGGGTTTTATTTGGTTATAGGATATGGTCTATCTCACAGAATGTATTAAAGCTAGAAAGACATGAACCCCTACAAATGAAGTCCACTCTATAATATATGGCCCACTTAGCCATGATCTCTTTCTTCATGCTTCAGTGTAGTATTTTTCCTTGTGTCACTCAAATATTTCTGCAGTAAATATTCTTCACTATTAAATTTAAAGAGTTTTTGTTTATATATTTTTCTGCAGTAAATATTCTCCACTCTGTTTAGTTTTTGAATGCTTTCTATATTCTCAGGTGCTTGTCTATATATAGACATTTTGTACTTTTTACTTGCATTGAGATAGACGATTTGTGGTGGTGGAGTGTTTACTATGCTTAGCTAGGTGAAAGAGTTTCCTTTTTATGAAGTTGATTTGCCAATTGTAACCTTTTAAGTTGATTTGCTGATTCTGCCTTTTTTTTGTGCTTCATCAACATTATTTATTGATTCTCTTTACTCTTACTATCAGAAAGAGAAATTGGAAACAAAGGGCCTTGCATTCAGAGAAATTGCTTGAAGCAAGCATCTAGAGAGAGCAGATACTCCAAGAGAAGTTGTAAGAAAGGATAAAGAACATTGAGAGGCAATCCTCACCTGTAGAAGAACTCTCCCAGATTCTGAAAAGTGCAGATAATTTCTTACATTTCATTCTCCAGAATGCACCTGTTGTTATTGGCCATCAGGTATATTGTTGTGAGTATTCTATTGAGTTTATTTTGGTTTATGGTATAAAGAATTATGATTTGGCATTGAAGTTTATGGTTTGAGACACTGCTTCATGAGTTTTTCTTTCGTCTTTGTGACTAAGAACATTAGCCTTGCTTCTTAATCATTTGTTTTAGACTTATGTTTGCAAAGGACTAATTCTTTGATGTATGTTTTTCTTCAGAACAAGGAATCGTGGTATCGCTTTATCTATAATCATTTTCCAAGTTTGCAAGAGGAGGTAATGATTTATCACTTTATTCTAATTGTTCTTCTTTATTCTATGCATGGGATGACTGGTTATGATCTGCTCATGACCTACAGTAGGTCTAATTGTTGGGTTAGAAGCTTGTTCTCTTGCGTTTGAATTATGACTTTTCTTGGCACTATTTTTTTTCTTCTTTATTTGATCGTTTAGTTGTGAATTATAAAAATTAAATGGCTACCTTGTTAGGAGAAGATCATAAAGATTATGTTTGGTTAAAAGCATGTTTAATGTGTTAGAGTATTGCCCTATTTTGAGAAGACTTGTTGGATAAATTTTATCCTGAATAATGCTTCCCTTGTTCATCTTTACTTGAAATATTTGCTTATTTTGGTGGTGTTGTGTAATTGAATCAGGAATCGTGGTGTTGGCTCATTGGGAGGTGGAACTTGGAATTGGTTCTAGAAGAATTGGATACGCAGAGGACCAGCATCACAAGTGAGGAACTAGTTAGTCAAGTAGTGATTTTTTTTTGTAAAGCAAGTAAACATGTTATTGTATGTGGCAATGAGATATTTCTTTGTCAAATTATGATGATGTATAGCTTTTTGGGTTCATATTATCATGTGTTAGCCTTGGATATTTTGTTTGAATGTTGTGAAGATTTCAACATTAGAGTGTCAATGTTGGATTATTATTCATCCTAGTTTGTATGGAAAGATTTAAATTTTTGGCTTTAACAGGTTTTTTAAAGAAAAAACTTTTTAACCTGGTTAATTATGAAAATAAAAAAAAGGGTCATAACATTTTGCCACGCTTCAAAAGGGTGGAAATAGCTTTAGTTGGACATTGGTTTATTTCTCTGTTGCCACGCTTAGAAAAACATGGCGGTTGAACATTCTAATGCCACGCTTCTTAACCATAGTCATATATAGCCACGTTTTTTAAGCGTGGCAAGAGGTCCGAGGATGAAGCGTGGCAAAAGGATTTCACATATAGCCACGTTTTTTAAGCGTGGCAATAGGCTTTCCAAGAGGATCCTTGATCCATCAAAAAGCGTGACATTTGTTAAAAAAAACGTGGCAATATAGCAAAGGCCACTGACACAGACGTGACCCCAGTAAAAGCGTGCCCGTAGATAAAAAAGCGTGGCAATATTCTACTGCCACCCTTATCTCAATTTCTAGCCACGTTTTTTAAGCGTGGCAAAAGGCTTGTTTTCTTGTAGTGAGAGCATTGACCCATAAATAAGAATGATGCTTACCTCTTGTGCTTTTCTCAAGAACGTAATAAATAAATTATATATGAATGGAGGGAGAAGATGACAGTGAGAGAAAAAAATATTTTGAGAAGGGGCGGAGAAGGAAGTGAATGAGATTTTATAAAGAAAATTATGTTCAAAGTGAAATTTCCAAAACTAAAATACTGTACAAAATAAACTTTCTAATTATTCACGTTAAGCGTTTGATTATTATTATTTAATAGTTTGATTATCTATGTTTAAATATTTTATTATAGTTAATAGTTTAATTATTCATATTTAAATGATCTATTAAAATATCTATTAAAATATAATAATCTATTAAAATCTATCTATTAAAATATAATAATGGGATACAAGTTCATAGATGGTTGACAAGTGGCAGCACCATTGATGAAAGAAGTATTGTTTCACCACAACTTGACAAGTGGCAATGCCTAATAGGAGAATAACACATGAAAACCATGGATATAAATGTCAAATTACTTTTGAGAGGGAATTTCAAATTTCAAATTTTGAGTTTAGAAGAATTGAGAGAGAATTTATTTTGTAAATGAATAAAAATTGAGAGAATCTTACTATTAAAATTTTTTTACTACACCAATAGAATACCTAGATGTTAAAAACAAACCCTACGATCTGATATAGAGAGAGGGAGAATGGAATGGTGTGGGTCTATGAGAGAGAGTATACCCAAAACTGCCGATGGGGAAGAAGAAGAAAAATGTGGTGGCGGCAACAAAAGGGGGGACGTTGTTGCTGTTGCCGTCGACTTTGAAGAAGAAGAGAGAGAGAAGGACGACATGAACAGTGAGGAGGAGAAGACGGACGCTGTTGCTCTCAACCTACTCCACCGGTATTCTCTCTCTTAGCCTCTTAAGTCTCAACTGCCGCTCTTCTGGTCTTCTTTATCGCAGCCCATCTCCAGATCTAAAACTCACGCTGAGTCACACAACGACTTCACTCTCCGACAATGGCAGGTTCCAGCAGTGTGGGCGATCTACACGGTGAGTTTCAGCAACTTCTCCCTCTATTCCTTTACTTGGTTCCAGATTTGTAGTTTGCTTTGCTTCACTACATGCTACTTCTTAATCACTCTATTATGTTCTTCTTAATTAGTTATTATTGTTTTAATGTTTTTGTTTTTTTCTTTTATTATTTATTTTAGAAATTTTATAGATATTTAAATTTTTGTATGTGCTTCTTCATGTATCAAGCAAGCAGAAATCACATAAATTCAAGATCAAATTTTGTTGAAAGAAGATAAACTATTTACTTTGCTTTTGATTATTTTGTCCCACATTCTGATTATTTCAGCAGAGAGGAAGCTAACAAGAAGATTAACAATGTCTGTTGTCATTTGTGAAAGGTACTTTGGTAGTAAGGGATGATTCTGCTAGGGTGGTTTAGATTTTTGCAAATCTGATCAACAATTCAATAAATTTTACTCCTTTTTGCAAATAAAGTTTAACTCTTTTTAGAGCTTAAACCGGTGCAAGACAGCAGAGATGACTTATACTGGCTTATATGCATCACTTATATTCATTAACTATCATAACTCATATATATTCATTATCTATCATAACTCATACCGGCTAATACGGTGGCTGATTTTGGTGTATATCTAGCATAACTCATGTATATAAGCAAGACTTTTTGTTTATTTTTTTTGTTTTTCTCTTCTCAATAATCTTAAGACATTATTTTTAGCTAATTCCTACTAATGCTTGGTTTGGTAAAACTTTTATTTTCAAAAGTAGCTTACGAAAATTGTCTTTTAAAAGATAGCTTTCTAAAAATCATAGTTGGTAAACTCAAATAAAAAATGTCTTTTAATAAGCATAAACAACAACAATTGTGTTTAGTAAAGTGACTTTTAAAATTTAAAAAGACCACAATAGATATAAATGTAATAATAAATATGGATATTTATTAATAAATGAGGTTATATTAGACTTTTTAAGTTAGATAAGCACAAGCCAACTTTGAAAAGCCCACTCTCAAGTGCTTTCAAAAACACCCCTTCTTTTAAAAGCTGTAAGCACAAGCATATCGTTTTTTTAATTTACCAAACGCAAAACGAGGTGCTTGTACTTTTGAAAAGCTTTAGTACCTCTCCGAAAAGCTTTACCAATGCAAACCAAGCCTAAGTATAACTGATAATCTCATTTGTCATCAACGAGCTAGTATGACCATTTTCGATAATCTATTTTTTATTATTTTAAATAATCAATTATTAATTTTTTATTATTTCGAATAATCAATTTTTACATAATTTTTTATGTTATGTTTTTTTTATTGGCTGACTATTAACTGAAACAATAATTCTTGGTGACCAAGTGGTTTTAACAACCAAGTGGTCAACCATTAATGTTTCTTCACGTGCCTGAGTTCCCTTAATATAACGAATATATTTGTTTAAGCGCCAATTTCAGTTTTCAGTTTCATTCGTTCTTTCTTTTGTCACTCTCGTTCTTCTTTTCCTTTTCAAACGCTCTGAATTTCAGTTTTTGATTTCGATTGGAGCTTCCAGATTTGGTGATTCTTCGTTGTTTTTTCAACGAAGAAGAGTTCGTTCTTCTTCTCGATCTTTCATCTGCGTCGTTCTCAGCATTTTTTCGTGAGGTAAGTTCGATTCTGAACTTTTGAACGTTCTTAGATTTGATTTTCGTTTTCCTCTTCTTGATCTGTTATTAGATTTATATGTTTGTTGTTATTTTTATATTTTCATTTTGATTTGCGTGATTTTGTTCTTGACGCTTTATTTTGTTTGATTTGATATTTGATTTTTGTGGTTTACGTTGTGGTAGGATGAAAGCTGCTACTTCAGATCCATCACTGGAAGTGGATTCAGATCGTTCACATGAATCAGACAATACAGAGCAGGTTTTACATGTTTTTTGAATGAATTTAACGTTGTATAACTTTTCTGTTGTGTTTGCTTGTTATTTGTGTGCATTCTAGATGATTATTTGTGAACATTCTGAGTGAAGGTTGATGCTATATGCTTTTGTTGAGGTCTAGTTGCATTATTTGATACTTGAATGCGTTGCTTGTTTTTTGTGTGCATTCTGGATTAGTATTTGTGTGCATTCTGAGGTAATGTTACTGCTATACACTTTTCTTGAGGTCTAGTTGCATTATTTGATAACCGAATGTGTTGCTTGTTTTTTGTGTGCATTCTGGATGTTTATTTGCGCGCATTATGAGTTAAGTACAATTTTCTTGAGGATGAGTTTCATTATTTCACACTTTGATTGTTATTTGTGCGCTTTCTGGATGTTTATTTGTATGCATTCTAAGTCAAGGTTGCCGCTATACAATTTTTTGAGATCGAGTTGTATTATTTGATATTCAAATTCTTTGTTTGTTTTTTGTGTGCATTCTGGATTACGATTTGTGTGCATTCTGGGTTAATGTTGTTGCATTTTGGATTTTAGTAACATACTTGTGTTTTATTTTTCAGTTTTCATGTGATGTTGATGATCAGTATGTTCCAAAGGTTGGGATGGTTTTTGGATCACTCGAGGAAGCTAGGGATTTTTATCGGGATTATGCTAAACGCGCAGGGTTCGCTACAAAAATAAGGAACACAAATAGGAGTAAGAAATCAAACGAAATTCTGAACCAGCTACTTTCCTGTAATAGAGAGGGGAAAAGGAGGTCCGATGTACCTGTTTCAGCGAGGACAAAGGCTATATATCCTTCTCCTGCCCGGCAAGGATTTATGTTCATTTTTTTAAGACGATTGATAGTTGGGAGATATCAAAGGTGGTTTTGGAACATTTACATCCTTGCTGTCTAAATCAAGCAGAAATGTTCCCTCAATACCAACAAATTAGCATGCCTGTTCGCCGTACTATTGAGATTAATGATCAGGCCGGAATTCTACCAAGCAAGAGTTATCAATCGCTTGTTATGGCAGTCGGCGGACATGACAAATTGAATTTCATAGAAAAGGATGTGAGGAACTTCAGCACAAGAGAGGTTCGCAACATTTTGGAAGAGAACGATGCAAGAGAGCCTGGTAACTATTTTCAAAGGATGAAAGAAAAGAACCCGAACTTCTTTTTTGAGCTAGTAACCGATGAGCACAAGTCCATCAAGAATGCTTTTGGGCCGACGCAAGGAGCCGAGCTGCTTTTGAGTATTTCGGTGACGTTGTTTCATTTGATACAATGTACAATAAGAACATGTTCGTATTTATTTTGTTTCTGATGTTTTGTATTTGTGTGCATTTTTTACTTTCATTTGTGTACATTTTTGCCTTTTATTTGTGTGCATTCTGCAGAGTTTAACGTTTTATTTGAAATATTCGCAGATATGACTTGCCTCTTGCTTTTTTATGTTGGGGTCAATCATCACGGACATTCTATATTGTTGGGATGTGCTTTAATGAAGAATGAAGACACAAAATCTTTCAAATGACTATTTGGTTATTGGCTTCGTTGCATGGGAGAGAAACCACCGAAAGGGATCATTACCGATCAATGTTCATCCATGCCAAGCGCCATCCAATCATGTATGCCAACAACAATCCATAGGTGGTGCATTTGGCATATAAGGAAGAAGATCCCCCAAAAATTGAATGGTTACAAGGGACACATTGAGATTGAACAAGAGATGAGCGAAGTAGTGTGGTCCTCTTGTTCAATATATATCTTTGAGTCAAATTGGAAGGCTTTTATCACCAAGCACGACCTTGTTGGGAATAAGTGGCTTAGAGGTAACATTTTCAAGTCATCACTCAATTTGTATTTGATTCATATTTTTAGATTTTAATTCTTTAATAATCTTGCCACATTATATTGTGTTTTTTTTGTGCATTCTGGATTAATTTTTGCGTGCATTCTGAGTTAATGTTGCTGCTATACAATTTTCTTGAGGTTTCATTGCATTATTTGATACCTGATTTGCGTTGCTTGTTATTTGTGTGCATTCTGGGTTAATATTTGTTGTTATACACTTTTCTGCACAGAGCTATATGAGGATCGTCATCTATGGGTTCAATATATTTGGATGAGCATTTCTAGGCTGGAATGCGAAGCACTCAAAAGAGTTCTTTGCTTCAACTCGTAAAGCAATACGACAATTGTTTATGGAACAAAGAACAGAAAGAGAGGGAAGCGGATGCTGCAGATTTTAGTAGGAAGATACCTTGTGCAACATATTCCTCAATAGAAACTCAATTTCAGAAAGTTTACACTCATGTGAAATTCAAAGAAGTGCAAGCTGCATTTAGAGGAAAGGTTAATTGCACCTCAAAGTTGAAGCATTCTTATGAAAGAGTTTCTTCATATCAAGTAAGGGAAGAGGTTTGAAACAAAATCTTCAACCTTTATGATGTCATATATAATTCACTAACAAGGGAAGTGCATTGTGATTGCTTTTCATTTGAATCAAGAGGGATTTTATGTTGTCATTCTTTGATAGTTTTGGGTAATGAGAGAGTGGACAAGGTTGATTCAAGATATGTATTAGAAAGTTGGAGCAAGAATGTTAAAAGGAAGCACACTAACATCATGAGCAGCTACGATGAGCCGATTTTGGACGAAAAGACACAAAGATATGATGGTGTTCTCTCTCGTTGCTTTTATGCTAGTCAAGAAGCATCAGAAACCAAGGAGCTAACAGTGATTCTGCATCGTGCTCTTGACAAAGCTTTCAAGGATATGCAAGAGCACAAAGAGAAAGAGAAAGAAAAAGAGAAAGAGAAGGAAAAGGAGAAAGAAAAAACCATAATATCGCATGACGATTGCTCAATAAATTATATTAATGACCTTCAAAGCCCCGAACACGTGAGATCAAGAGGCCGCCCAAGGAAGAGATTGAGGTCAAATTTGGAAAAGAAAATATCAAATGAAACAAACAAAAAGAATAGGAAATAGAACTTAGTTTGATTTAGGAAATACATTTTGTGTACATTTTCAGAACTGCAACTTTGTTTCATATTGAAATAATATTTTTGTATTCATTTCAGATATCATTTTGGTAAACTGAATTATGGATTAGTTTTCGTGCATTCTGGATTAGTCTTTGTGTGCATTCTGAGTTACCGTTGCTGCTTTACAGGTTTCTTGAGTTATTGTTGCATTATTTTGGCACCTGAACGCGTTACTTGTTTTTTGTATGCATTCTGGATTACTTTTGTGTGCATTCTGAGTTAATGTTTGTGCTATACACTTTTCTTGAGGTCTAGTTGCATTTTTTGATACAGGAATGCGTTTCATCTTTTTGTGTGCACTCTGGCTTAGTATTTGTGTGCATTCTGCGTTATCCGAACTTATATAGTTCCCTTTATTTATATCTCTTGTCTGATTTCAGTATTCATTAATCAACACAAAGTCAAACTCAGAAGCAATACTTAAACACAACTTAACAAAGTTATATATTCAGATTAACAAAATTATAAAAGAGTTTGGATTCAAATTCAATTTGCAAAATGATGGTAATCAAAATAACAAAGAGTTTCATCTATACATTCATCTTTTAGATTCCTAGTTTTCTTTCGATTTCCCAGATTCTATATCTGACGAATTCAACTAAACGTAGGGGCTTTGAAGAGCGCGAGAGGGTCTAATATGCCTTTATTTAGGCACCATCACTTGCACCGCTTCTAATCTGTAGAAGTTCTCATTGTTGAGTAAAATGCGCTCGACAATCTCTTCTCTGTATTTATTAAGTTGATCCTACAATATAGATGAGAAAAGAAGATTATTGTAAGATAAATGATGTTTTACATAGTAGTTTAATTTTTACAGAAAACACACTTACTTGAGACCAAGCTGGAATTTTGTAACTCTTCCTGCTCAATTCTATCAGATTCACGATTTCCAGGTATTTTAGGACATATATCCCGCAATCGAATCTGATTAATAAGAATTAAACATTAGATTAACACAACAGAAATTGAATTGATAAAAAACACACAAGAACAGGTTTTGCTATTACTGATTTGGTTGTTTTGGCACTGATGCGTATGCATCTTGGGTTTTTTTAGTCTCAATTTCTCTCAATTATCATATTCTTTGTGGATTATTGTTATTAATTGATCAAATCAAACAACTTGATGTTCTTTGAGTTGTGTTTGTGTTTTTAGATGATTCACTAAGAGTTTTAGGTGATTAAAGACCATTTGAGAGAGATTGAAGAAAGGGGAATGAAGCAGAGAAGAAAAGAGAGATTTGGCTAAGTGTTGAAGCCCACGTATAACGTGGAGAACCCACGTCTCTCCACGTCATACGTGGGAATTAAATCAGAAATGGCAAGATTGAGCAGAGAGCACAGATAATGCGCCACACTCTCACGTCGTACGTGAGAATTAAATCCTAAAACACCCAATTTGACAGAGAGCCCACATTATACGTGAGCTCCCTCACGTCATACGTGGGCAATGACGTTCAAGGAGCAGAATCAGGCAGAACTCCCACGTTATACGTGGGAGATTCACGTTGTACGTGGGAAGCAATGAAGTAACGTCCAGTTTTGCATCAAAGGCCAATCCAATCCAACTTGTTAGGCATCAATTACATTAATCAAGGGCATAATTGGAAGATTCAAGATATGATTGATTGAAGACTCAAGAGAAGAAGATAAGACTTGTAATTTTAGAAGATAA
>JASCZI010090842.1:0-27578 GCA_036250425.1 Stylosanthes scabra
ATGCATTGTTTTTTCTTATGTTCTAAGGCTCTGCGTGTCTGGCAGCATTTTGGATTCTATCCTCCTTCAAATTGTGATCTTCGTGCTAGCTTGAGCTGGATTAGATCACAATGTAGTAAGAATATCTATTTGTTCTGTGCTATTATTTGGTGGGTTTGGCGCGACAGGAATAACGACACCTTCTCTCCGAGCGAGCCTTGGAGACTTGAAAAGGTCATTGCATTATGTCGGCACAGCTCTCATGAATTTGAGTTCTTTGCTTCTGCTTCTCGGTCCACCATACCTGCTGCGCTAAGGCTGGAATGGACTCCGCCTCATGCTAATTGTGTAAAGGTGAACTGTGATGGTAGCTTCTTCATCCAGGGATGCTTAGCTGGTTTCGGTTGTATTATTCGGAACTCCGATGGGAATTGTCTTATGGGTTGTTCTGGAAGTTTACAAGCGAATTCTAGTCTCACCTGTGAACTCTATGCAATTTGGAAAGGACTACTCCTTGCTCGGTCCACGGGATACAGAAATGTCATTTGCGAGATGGATTGCTTAGATGCCCTTCAGCTTATACAGCTTGATTCGAGCCCTTCTACCGTTGAGCATGACTTAGTCTCTAAGATCAAGGAAAGTCTTCTACAGAATTGGTCGGTGCAGCTCTCGCTAATTCAACGTTCAGCTAATTCAGTTGCTGATTATATGGCGCGCATTGCTTCCACTACTCAGCATGGTTACCGGGAATGGTCAACACCATCTCATGAAATTCATGATCGTGTCCAACATGATCTAGCTCCTTAGCTTTTTTCCTAGCTTTGTTCCTTAGTCACCAAAAAAAAAAAAAAAAAACACATAGTGTTACACTATTACTTTTATGAGTATAATGTGGTCTAAAGTCAATTTAGAATATTTTAGTTAGTAATTTTATTATAAATAGTAAAAATGTGAACTTAATTGTTATCTATAAAATTAATGAATTGTTTATTTTTTTATTTTAATTTAAAAATTCTATTTTCTTTCTTTCTAGTTCTTTTCTTAATTTTTTAATTTTATCCTTTAGAAATATTAGACTCCTAACATTGATGTTTCATTGGCCATCCTTCTTTCTTTTTATGATACTATAGAAGATCTCACTTTCAATTAGCCAAATTGAAAGTATGGACAAAGTATTTTTCTATATTTTTTGTCTTATTCTCAATTATTTGCGTATTCAACCACATTGAAATTTTTTCTAGCAACTTATATTTATAAAGAAATTGTTTTTATCACATAACCACCAAGAGACTACCCCATTTTAGATATTCAATATCTCCTTTTCAAAATAATAATTTTTGTGTACAATTTTTTTTTTGTGTACTAAAATAATAAGTCTCTTTTATTAATTTCATTTCTTTAACAAATAAATTGTATATTTGGCTTTTAATATCTCATTAGTTACTTTGTAAAAAATGCTGGGTATCAACATTTCTTTTATCAATATTATTAGCCACCAATACTTTAATTTTATACTATTAGAATTTCTGGTTTAAATCAATAATGTTAGAATTCAAAATTTAGTATTTATTAGTATTTAAAGTATCGATAAATATTAGCAAAATTTTTTTTATTTGTCATATAATATTGCTCTTAATTTAAACTTATTATATTGGTAGGAATTTAAATTGTACCTAGATATTAATTATCATTGGTTACAAATTAATATGTCCATGGAATATATTTATTTGACCAGAACCCCACACAACATTACTACATAATCAACTGATACAGTTACACTTAGCAATCAAGTTTTAAACAATTACATTATGTTCCCCACTCTATATATATACTAGTCTCCACTCTCCACTCTCCACTTCACCATAGACACAGAGAACACATACATGGCGGAGTCCCAGAATAACCAAGTTAATGAACCTCTCTTAAACCGGAGCAACCAGCCTCCAACGGCGGCACACACCGTGGATTCTCGGCTTGAAGGGGTGCTGTCAAACACAGAGCTACCCTTGTCGAAGAGGCTTCTATCTGCCACGTGGATAGAGATGAAGCTACTGTTCCCAGTGGCGGCACCCGCCATAATGGTGTACTTGATCAACAACCTCATGTCCATCGCCACTCGTGCCTTCGCTGGCCACCTTGGCAATCTGGAGCTCGCTGCAGCTAACCTTGGCAACAGTGGAGTTCAACTCTTCGCTTATGGCCTTATGGTATATAATATATATATTCATCTATCATCTTTAATTCTATGCTATTTCAACTATATATGCATCTATATCCCAGTAATAATAATTAATGTTCAGTAAAAATACTTGATGATTTTATATCAAGGGAATGTTTGATCGTATGAAATATTATCTTTCTAATTTTTAGATCTGCGGTGCATGCATTAATTATATATTTACAACACTGCAGAGCAGTGCATAGAATTCAAACTATTCATAAATAATAGAGATGTCGTCCCCACCAAATAGGCCCTTCCAAGAAGCAGCTATAACCAAGTGTACTGATATTTGGCCAGGTTGCATTTGTGTATAGAGTAGAGAGGCATGTACTTTACTAAAAAATAAAAATAAAAAAAGGATAAAAATAAAAAAATACATCACCCATGACATTCTCTTTATGTTTTTGTTTTGTATTAGAATAAAGAAAGTATAGATAATTAATAAAAAATACTCAATCAGTCAATTTTATATTTTTTTTTAAAATAATACATATAAAATCTAAAAAAATAAAATATAAATTATTAATTAATATTGATTGAATTTTTATTAGTTACTATAATTTTATTTAAAATAAACACCATGTTATTTATGCAGTTGGGTATGGGAAGTGCAGTTGAGACCTTATGTGGACAAGCCTATGGTGCCAATAGATACGAAATGTTAGGTATATACATGCAAAGAGCAACCATTGTATTAACCCTAACCGGAATCCCCTTAACAATTGTCTACATCTTCTGCAAACAAATCTTGCTCTCCATTGGAGAACCACCATCACTCGCATCTGCAGCCTCGGTATTCGTCTACGGTTTAATCCCTCAGATCTACGCCTACGCCATAAACTTCCCCATACAGAAGTTCCTCCAAGCGCAAAGCATAGTGTCACCAAGCACATACATATCAGCAGCAACGCTGCTTCTTCACATTTTGCTTAGCTGGCTGCTGGTCTACAAGTTAGGGTTTGGACTAATTGGTGCTTCATTGGTTCTGAGCCTGTCGTGGTGGATCATAGTGGTGGCGCAGTTTGTGTATATTGTGAGCGCTCCCAGTTGTAAGCGCACATGGACTGGGTTTAGCGCTGAGGCGTTTAATGGATTGTGGGAGTTTGTGAAGCTGTCGGTGGCGTCGGCGGTGATGCTGTGCTTGGAGACATGGTACTTTCAGGTTTTGGTGCTCATCACTGGCCTCCTTGAGAACCCTCAGCTTGCTGTTGATGCAATCTCAGTCTGGTGAGTGATAGTCAAGTCGCTCGTCTTCCTTAATTAACTCTTTATGATCCATGTTTAATTAATTACTTCTTGAAAATTATAATAAGCTAGTCTGTTTTGTGGATGGTGCAGCATGGCAGTAACTGCTTTGATGCTGCAGGGTGGAATTGGATTTAATGCGGCTGCAAGGTAATACTTAAGAGCAGTTTACTTCATGTGAAATTACTCATTAAAAATTATTAAATGATTTCACATATTTAACTAAATTATAATTTAATTATTTTAAAATGACTTAATCACAAATTTCACCTAAACATATAGATAGAGAGGTAGAAATGAAATGAAGTTAAGAAGAAAAGTTTGATATATACAGTGTGAGAGTAAGCAACGAGTTGGGGGCAGGAAATGCTCGATCAGCAGCATTCTCAGTGATAGTGGTGAACGTGGTGTCTTTTGTGATAGCGGTGGTGGAAGCAGTGGTGGTGCTTGCAATTCGTAATGTAGTCAGCTACGCATTCACGGAGGGAGAAACAGTTGCAGACGCTGTCTCAGACCTCTGTCCCTTCTTGGCAGTCACTCTCATTCTCAACGGCGTTCAACCCGTACTCTCAGGTAACTGCATGCTTAAATGCTACCAGTAAAAAAAACCTTAGACTTATTAAAGAAAAATCCTATATAATTATAAATTTTAATTTATTCTAATCATCATTTAACTATTATTATTAAAAAACATTAGTTAAAATTAAACTATAATAAAAATTTTAACCATCAATTTTACTCTATTATTTTTTTATATAACAAATAAAATCTTTATCAACTTAATTTACCGAATAAATTATATATATATATTTGTATTATTTACACCGAATAACTTATCGTTGGTGATTTGGTGTGTGAATCATGTGATAGGAGTTGCAGTTGGGTGCGGGTGGCAGGCTGCGGTAGCATATATAAATGTGGGCTGCTATTACGGGGTTGGGGTCCCATTGGGTTGTCTGTTGGGCTTCAAGTTTGGCTTTGGTGTTAAGGTATACCTAATTACCTATCATGCATATTTCATCCCAATCAATCCTACTATTACCACAACTTCAACGTTGTTACCTTTGTGTAGGGAATATGGTCCGGTATGATTGGGGGAACAATGATGCAGACATTCATTTTATTGTGGATCGTATTTCGCACTGACTGGGATCAAGAGGTAATTATTAATTAAATACCATATATTATTATAATTATAATAATTGATTAATACTCTTCACATACATACATGATTTCATTTCAAGAGGATTTATTTCCAATGTGTATATTATATAAAAGTTTTAAACCGGCTACTATATGAACGATTATTCCGTGATATGCATGGCATGTGGTACACTTATGTTGAATAATGTGCATGCTTTGATTAAGACTTTGGAGTTTGGAGCTATGTGAAGCCTTTGATTTTAGGAAATATTATTTTTTATATAACTATTATCTAATGATGACATTATTAGAGAGGTTATATGTGGGGGTGTGAATGTGATGTATGCAGGTGAATACAGCCAAAAAACGATTGAAGAAGTGGGAACAGAAAAAGGAAACTAAGATGCAGAGCTGATAAATGTGAGGGTGATATTGGTACATACAGATGACGAACTCTCATAACCTACCTTGGACCAAATGCCAGTGGGACGATACAAAGTTTAACCATACCCAACAATATTAAATAAATGGTATGGCTAAGTTTACAAATATTTTTTGCAATTAACTTGGCATCATTAGTTGAAGAAGAACAAGAAAAAGAAAAACTTATTTGAATTTGGTTGCAATTTTTTTTAAATAAATAATGTTGCCCTGGAGGCCTGAGCTACTGGACCATTCGACTTTGTACTACTTGAGTGAGACCTTTTATTTTTTGGATCAACACTACAATATACGTAATTATTCATATGAAGAGTGCTACGTAATTAATATTAGGAAATCATTAGGGAGTCAATAATTATGTTATCATTCAAAATTTAGAAAGTTATTATTATAAATTAAAAAAGTTATTATCACTGATCATCTATTCTACCAAATATATAAGTTATCATTCGTAACTTATTTATATATATGTGTTGGCTCCTGTATACTGATATTTATAGAAGCTTGTAATTAATAAAATTCAATAATTAAGCTGGGATGACTTTTCTAAAAGTAAAAGCTAGGAGGCTAGGAGTATGTAGTAATGAGTAAGTCACGCTGTAACGTTTTAAGTTTCATTATAATCCTACTTGTAGGTATAAGATTTTTTCAAAATTATATCTTAATTAAAACCCATGTATCTAAACTATATCTACAGAAGTCACCAAGAAGACTCTATCTACAGAAATCATGGGTCCAAACGTGAAAGCATGCATGCCACTTGTTAAATAATGGTGAGGGTAGCATACTCATCAAATGATCAAAATTATTATATATTATATATAGCTGTACTTCTCATCAATGAAAAACTGTGTGGTATACATGAACCACGCTGCTTTCCATGTCTATTCAGATTCATACATAATATTTTAACTCAATCAAATTCACTTAATTAATTGATTATACTTAGGAAGAATCCAATGAACATATATATAAGCTAGAGACTACTTTAGTTTAATTAAGAGGTGTAAGGCTTGTGATGTTCCCCGAGGCCCAACCCTTAATAATTAAACCACCAGGGTCAACGTTACAAACAACCAAAATTTTATCACAATATGATAATTCTTGAAAATTAAGTAAATAAAGTCCAAATACTTTTGTTAATCCAATCAACAATTATATGCTTTTATATTATAAACCGTAGATTATTAAGACACTATTAATGCCAGCATTTTGGCCAAGTGTGTAGGGGGAACAAGTGTGTTGGAAGAGTTGACTCATTTTGGCCAATAATTGTCACCCATTAATGCCAGCATTTTCTTTCACACCAAGTTTTGGATTCCTTTTATATAAATATAATAAATAATAATTTTTCTTTTAATAAAAAATCAACTTTGGATCTCAAAATGCCAAGTCCTGTTTCCCCTGGAGGGGGAGAGAGAACTTAATTAAAGTAATTAAGTAAGAAATCCGAAATGAATATTCATACATGGACTTACATATACCTATATATAGTGTTCAGAATCAAACAGCATATATAATATAGAAGAATAGAAGTAAATATCCATCCTCACTACTACTAATCAATAATGTCTTAAAATAATCTCAGCAAGTACGTATTTATCTAGGGGACATTGTGATTTGTGATTGTCTCTAGTGATTCAAATTCAATGACAGTGACGATGTTGAATTAATCGTGTCAATAATTGTGTTAGTACAACATGTTCCAGATTAGACTGGCCATAATGATATATATAGTTGCAGATATCACCTATGAATGAAACTAAACTACTACACACCAACCACCTTGTATGTCAATTTCTTTACATTGCTCAAATCATCAACAAGCACCTACTAATTAAATATTATTAATTATTCTCCCTCTCCTTTATTAGATACACTTAAAATCATTTAAATGAAATTTAAATCTTGTTGCTAGCTTTAAATGTGCATACATAAAGACATTTTCACCGCTGATCTGAGTGCGCATAATAACAAGCTACACTACAAAATATGCCGCTTCGAGAATCAGGCATAGTTCCATCAGAATCAAATAATAAAGAAGATGGAAACTCAGTGCAATTAATTTAGTTGTAATTTTAAAATCGTTAAATGGATAATTTCACATAAAGTTCTCTCCACCTGCACACCTTAGTATTTACTCATTAAGAATTAAAGAGAGAATAGATGTGAAGCTAAGTAATGTTGGTTGAGGCATGCATGCATTTCATCACTCTTTTATAATCTAATTAAAGAAAACGGGGAACGAATTAATACTTAAACAAAAAGTATGATTATGATTATGATTATGAGCATAAACACCAAGATGAACTTGTTGATTATCACATAAACACATAGCTAGATACAAGAGAATAATCATTTGATCAAAGGAGGAAGTGGCCGCATAAGGGTTTGTGTTCTTCCTTTAATTGCAAAGAAGCGCTTCCATGCTTTGATTCCATGGAATCCAGATATGATTCTCTTCCTGAGCCTCCTCAACCTGTTCCCGATCTTCACCTTCAGCTTGCAGATTCTAATTCTGCGAGAAGAAGAAGAAGAAGAGAAAGAAGAATCTGCTTGCTGCAAGACCTTGTAGATCAAGAACTGTGCCCTCCTATGGATCATCTCTTCAGGATCCTCCTTTTCCATCTTTGAGTAGCCATGGAACTGCTTCTTACAACAAAGAGCAGCCATTTTATTAGTTTAGAGAGAGAGAGAGAGAGAGAGAGAGAGAGAGATGATGATGGTGGTGTTGCAAATAAAGAGTGGGTTTGAAAGTAGTATTTATAGTGTTTATTTTGGTGATGAAATCATATGGCATGTCGCATGTGCACTAATCCTATTCTTAATTATTGATATTAAATTAATTTAGATGATGAGTCTCACTGAACTGGCATCTTATACAATTTGGTCCTCAATGGAAACCGCCCCAAAACAAATAAAACTCACACTCTCATTTCTATATCCAATAATTGTGTGTCACTTTGCCAATCTTTTTAAAATAAGACTTTTTTAAAGATAGCAATTTTTTTTTTTTTTTGGGAGGGAAGAGATTTTTGTGTTAAATAATAACACAATAGGTAATCGATAAAAATTCAATTTAATATGTTCTATTTTTTTAGGTTTCGAATATTTTGTTTTAAAAAAATATAAAGTTAACTTGCCAATAATTTTTCATAATAATAATAATAATATGATTGCATTGTATTTAAAATCTCTTCATTTTAAAAAAATAATCTTGTGTCATTTTTTTTTTTTCTGAATCTTGTGTCATTTGATTGCTGAGTAAAGCATACATGCATGCATGTCAAATTTATATTATGATCTTAATTGTAATATCAAATTAAAGAATAACTCACAGCCACTAATATTTTTCTTAAAATATTTTTCAGCTTGAATTAATTAAGTAGTAAGACAAACTCGAAGGGGAAAGTTGAAGTTGAATTGAACGCTAAAAACAAATGTACAAACAAAAAAGAAAGTTCAGGGGGGCATTGAAATTATTAAAAAAGTGACCCTAATGGCGTCATTTGGCTAAGGTTTGGTAAACAGTAGAATAAGCTTTAGATTATTACTATTATATTACATGTACAATAATACTAGTTTAAATAAGACACGTTGACAACAATAATTGTTAGTTTTTTATTTTGTTATTTATATACTAACAAAATATTATTGAATAAGTATCTAAAGTCAATAATTTTGTAACCTAAATACCTAATCATACATATTTAATTTTAGAGGAACAATAATATATAGAAATACAAAATTTAAAACGGTTAGTTTCAACTTTCAACTTATGTTTTAACAAATTTATGTGTATGTACTCTCTTGGCTTGAACTAAGTGTCTTATTAGCTTTTAGGCTTACAAATGAGCTCACAGATAATCTATTAGGGCCTCTTTTAGTTTAATTATCTGATAATAGGTAAGTTTTGTTGCACATGTGATTCTCTACTTTTTATAGTTTTGTTAAAAATATATATTAAGCTTAATTATATATGTATGATATTGTATTGTACCGTGAGTATTTAAAAAATGTATAAATATTCAATTATGTATTTTTATGTACATTTAATCATATATTATTACATAAATAAAAATAACTAACTTTTATAGTTATTGTTTTAAAAGTTCATCTAAATATATAAGTCTAATCAATTAGTACTAGTAGTATATCAAAACTAAAATAAATTATTATTAAATAGTAACAAAGTTTTTAATGTTTCCTCAACATAGCCAAATTAAACTCTTGGTCACTAGTATTATATATAGAGTATTAAAAAAGAGTTAATTAATAAATGAGTTATGATTAATTTAAAAGAGTATGAGACACTTCACTTACTTGGGAAAGAATAGAATGAATGGGTGATAAGCAAAATTAATTATGAGATATGATATGTTAGGATGATAGTACTACTAGATGTAGTGTGAAATGGCATATAATATACTTTGATTTCTGTGCTAGCTGCACTCTTGTTGTAAGATACTTAATGATTGACCCTCTAAAGTCAAACTGCAAAGTCACAATCCATGAGACTTGCACATTCTACAACAGACCAAATTTCCACCGCCACCATGGAAGAAGGATCTTTGATTTCTTGAAGAGATCACAAAACGGAAATTAAAGTCACCGTCTTCAATATTGGACGGACCACATATAAAAAAAAAGTTCATAAGGATTCACAATTTGCCCTTAAACTGTAAAATAGTTTCTGTTTTATATCCAATATATATTAAAAATATATAAAATAAATAAATAATGTATAAATATTTATAAATATATAATAATTGATGTTTGATAGCACTAAGAATTCTTTTATATTTTTAGCCACAGTATATGCAAAAGTCATGGACATGAATTAGACAGGCAGTCCCAGCTAAACCACATAGTAATTGATAAATGATAAATAAAGAAAAAGAGAGCAACAAATTGGGAATCTTGAAAGAATAGGTGACAGCCACCAGCACGCCAATGACAGTGAAATTCGAGGCATTTCTTGCATCACCTTGTTGTACTTGTACCCTTAACAATAATCATTCATTATATTATTTCTCACTCAATTTTTCTGCTAGTATTACTCCAATAAATAAGAAAGTTTTGTTCAACAAATTTTCATTATTAAAATTAATTATTAAATAATTATGGAAATTGGTTTTTCTAACAGAATTTAAAACCATATTCTTTTATCTAATAAAATACAAATTTTAAAACTGATTTAATACCAAATTGCATGTAATCCAAATTTCCTTAGTTTAGTTTTTTGTTGGTCTTTGTCAGAAGTCCGAACAGTTCTGTTAGCTTATGGAATTTTGGTCTGAACAATTTTGATTGCTTATTACAAAGAAACATGGTCCAGAGGAAGCCCAGTAAATTGCAACTGCAAACATGGTCATTACCAGTCGACCAAAAAAAATTGAAAATTAAAAAGGTTGGACATTAGTCGTAACCATTTTCTTAAATAGATATCAAACTATTGATTAATCAACAATCACCAATTATTAAAAAACTTTTAAGAGTAAAAATATAGCTAAAACGTAATTCAAATATTAAATGTATAATTAAAAAATTAAACATTAAGAATAATATTAAAATTTTCAAAATTATTAGAAATTAAAAAAAAAAAACCTTTATCATAACACACAGAACTTTAATCGGAACCCAGATTTAAAAGAACACATTATGCAGCATCATTAATATCCAAACATCAAAATAAGTACTGAGCAAACAACTCTTTATGGATACAATAAGGGGATTCAGAGTTTCAGATAAACATCAAAGGGGAAAGTCAAAAGGAGCAGAGACAGGTTTCCACGAGACACGAGGATAGATAAACAAACTCAACAAGTATCACAAGATGACAATAGATGATAGAAAAATGTACTAACTTCTCAACTATATCCTAATTGTTGCTGTTGCTGCGGAGGTTGGTAGTTAGGATACCCTGGATAACTGCCATACATGTTGGGGTCTTGTGCAGCAGGAGCATAACCATAATTTTCATAACCTTGAGCATATCCATAATATCCACCACTCCCGGCACTACCACTCCCTCCACTCCATTGGTTTGAATCTGACTGAGACTGAAAAAGCATCATCCAAACTCAATGATCAAGATCCAAAACACATTTTTTGCAATTGCAGTTTGAATTACTGAAATTAATAAATCAAATACCTGTTTGTTTGAAGGACTGCGGCCCCACGAAAGCCGTACATTTTGTCCACCCAACGGGGATCCATTCAAAACCCTTAGCGCCTCTTCTGCACAGCTCCTGTTGCAAGCAAAACCAAAAGCAGGATCAGACACTGCATTTCCATCGCACAATGATGTCGCAAGGTATATATCATATGTGCAAGAGCTTATGTTACCTGTCAGCAAATTGGACAAACCCGCATCGCTTGCCTGTTGGAATCTTCACATGAACTAACTCTCCGTACTGACCGAAAACTTGTCTCAGAAGATCGTCAGTGACATTGGGGTCCAAATTCCCAACAAAAATCTGCAAAAGAAATTCAGGTAAGAAACAAGCAAAAAATAGAGCAGATTCTATATGCAGAGAGGTACGCACTGTTGTATTATTTGGATCATTCTCGTTCTGTGCACCTTGAGGATTCTGATAAGATGCTGCACGATCAAAATAGAAGTGAAGTGAAAGATGAATAAAAGTGAACATGAGTGTAAATCATATTAGAACAGTAACCATGAAAATGGCATAAATACACATCAATTTACATAAGATTCAACTTAATACTTGATAGCAACCACAGACTTCAATAAAAAGCAACCTCAGAGGTAATAAAAAGACACGCTCCTTGCATGTATCACAGAACCTTAATTAAGTACTATATCACATTATCTAACAATAAAAAACAAAATTATAAATATCGAATAAGAGAAGATAGCAAAAATACAAATAGGTAAGTGCAAAGCAAACAGAGTAGTCAGTGCCTGTCATACAAACACCACATATAAAAAATCTACACACAATCTGCAATCATAAATGAAGACAATAAATTCTAAACATGTAATCAGATAAATCATAGTACACTACATGGTATTAAGTGAGAGCATGGAGAAGATCATACAGAAGGGATTAAAAACTAAAGCACCTATGAATACATATTATATTATTATACGCAGACAATATCTATACTCTAGATACTATTGATCAGCTCATGTGTGGGCTATTTCTAAAATTTTCTCACTTTAAAGAGTTCCACAAATTATGATATCTCAAACAAATGGGAAATATACAGTAAATTATAACTTTACTTGTATAGTAGAGTTCACAGCGATCCGAAAGGACATAAAGGAAACAGAACCTAAATCAAGGAAACTGAAGAAAGGATGACCAAAAAAAGCCAGCACAAGTATAACTTCTAGATAATTAAATCAATGAACACTGGGCTTTCTGTACAAATGAACTAGAGATTGATGAAATTAAAAGGCATACTAGAAGAACAGATGAAATGATCCAAATAAATACATCTGATTTGGTAGAGAGGACAGCTAGTAAGAAATCAAAATATTCAGTTCTTACAGTAAACTAATTGGAGTAAATTAAAGGAGCAATGATTAAAGGACGGTGGCTAAAAAATAAAGTAACTTAAGAGTTGCACAATGTAATTTGGGTAAAACTAAACCAACAATCGAAATGAAAACTGAAAGAACAATCTAACATTGTAGGTGAAAAGAAAATGCCGCGAAAAAATAACGGGCAAGACATAAACGGATAACTGACCTAACCAAGGCCATGCACTAAAATGGTAACCATTTCAGCTGAAATCAGTTCCAGGCTCCGAGATGACAGAGCCTCTTGACACCCTGCTTTGAGACAACATGAGTTCTATAAGATTTTACTACTATATATCATTTATTTTGCCCAAATTTTTAAAGGAAATTGCAGGAAGAAATGACTTTGGACTGCAAAGCTTCAAGAACACAACTGAAAAGAATCATAACACAAATCTAGCAAACACCACAGATAATTAGGGACATAAAGCCCAGAATTCAACCAGCATCACTCAATAAGGCATATGACATGAGGAAGACAAATGAACAAGTTTCATAGCGAAATGTGCCAGAACTGAAGAACCACAAAATTGACAAACCTTTCTGCTGAGTGGCAGGATTTTTATTAGAGGCCGGTCCAATCCTCATGGGTCTAGTAGAACAAAGAACCCCTTGCATCTCAGTCATGGCCCTCATTTGTTCACTTTCATCCGCAAACCTTACGAAACCATAACCCTTAGTCCGGCCAGTAAGCCTATCAATCACAACTTTTGCCCCCTTCACTGAGTTATATCGAGTCCTAAATGTCTCCTGAAGGAGGTAATCAGTAACATCTGCAGCCAAATCACCAACAAATATGGTGTGATCTGGACTATCATCGTGACGCTTCTCACCAGCACTAAAAGTAGCCCAGTTCAATCTGAAGCTCTGCCCACCATTCGGCATAATCGTTCCGTTATATGACTGAAGCACTCTCTCAGCTCCGGCCCGGCTACCAAACTCAATGAAACCATAACCCTCAGTCTGACCAGTTTGCTTGTTCCTAATAACCTTTACTGAGGTCACCTGAATCCAAAAAAACCCGTCACTTAATTAACACGAAAACAATACCTCAAACCACCTTCAGAATCCTCAGCTAAATCAATATCCAGTTCAAACAAAAATAAACAGAACACGTCTAAGCAAACCCTAAATCCAGGGTGTAAATTTGATAAACCCTAAGAATCAGATATCATAAATCAGAAAACCCTATTCAGCTCGACAATAAAATCGAAAATCATTAATACATCATCATAAAAGGTACCTAAATTCTATATATATCACATCAATTAGAAAGGATTGTAAGTAAGTTCACAAATTTTTGTTAATTCATACCTCGCCGGTGTGAGCGAAACAGTTGAAGAGGTAGTTCTCGTCCATCCAGTACTGCAAGTCGCCGATCCAGAGGGTGCGGACCTCGTCAGCGCTGGTGGGCTGAGCCGATTGCTGCTGCTGAGAAACCTGCTGAGGCGGCGCCTGGGCGGAGGGAGCCCACATGGGTGGCGGCGCCTGCTGAGGCGGCATCATCATGTAAGGCGGTTGCTGCTGCGGCGGCTGCTGTTGGTACTGCTGCGGTGGCTGCTGGCCCATGGTTGGTGGAGGCATTCCGGGTCCTGGCTGCATCATGTTCTTCTTCTCTCGCAGAATCTGAAGTTCCTAGAGAGAGAAAAGTGAAGTGCGGAAGAGAGAGAAAGAAGGAAGAGGGTGTGCGAGTCTTTTAAAAGAGAGGGGAGGTGAGGAGTGGAACCCTAACCCTAAAAAAAGGAAAGGGGGAAAAAGTTGCGTGCTTGCGTCTTTCGTGCTATAATTGACGATATGATATGATATGATTTCGTTGGATATTTGATTAAAAAAAAATTAGTGTCTTGAAATTTGATATTTCAAAGTATTTTTTTGTGACCAATTCATAGTATGGTCCCTCATGGGAATTTTATGTTAGACATTATTGAAAATTTTATACCTAGATTAAAAAATATTGAGATTTTTCATTTAGTTTTACGTGTGAGTTTTTTTATTTTTATTCTTCTATAATAATATAAACTAATGAATCCATCATAAAAAGTGTGGTTATAAATTATTTTATGTATTATGTTAGGTCTATAATAATAAAGTAATAAAATCGCCATAAAAATATGGTTATAAATTATTTTACGTGTTATGTTATGTATATATTTTAATGTATATTAATGTTTTATTTTGATGTGTAAATAAAATTATCATTGTATTCATGATGCTGTATATTTAGATTAAGGGTTTTTAATTTGTTAATTAATAATTAATGTAAATACAAAGTTAATCAATAACAATCGTATTTTTTAAACGAATTTTAAGAATATTTAGCTATGATTAATGTTTCTAGTTACAAAATTATGAATGATGTAAGATGATTTTCTCCGTGGCTATGGACCCAATGCAACTTGGCCACTTGACCTCTAAAAAGGCCGACTAACTCAACTTGGAAGCTAATCCAACTTCACAAGTCATAACCAACCAATAATGGAGTTCTCAGCATCCCGCTCTGTGCCATGGCAATTCCTTCTCCCTTCTCATCTCCTCTTCCCATATGATTTCATCCCTGAAAACTATGTTCACTGGACTGAGACCCCTGATTCTCACATTTTCTCTGCTGATATCCCTGGTAAGCAATCAACCATTTCCCCAATTCTAAATCCAACATACCGTTTTACTTTATTTGATCTGTGCAGTTGATTCCATCAAGTGAAATGAGCGCTAGTTGTTATTGTTATGTTGTATCTGACTATCTGATATCCCTTATAATTTGTCTGTTAAGCATGTCTTAAAATAAAAATATAAAAAAAGTTTTATTATGGTAATTTGTACTTGTCTGAAGTTCCAAATACCTGTATTTTTGTATTAACTACCAAATTACTTCAGTCTTATTATAGTATCTTAGAATTGGGTCCTTTCTTTTTTTTTTTTTGTTCTCTTTTGTATGGTAGGTGTGAGGAAAGAAGAACTGAGAGTGGAGGTTGAGGACTCAAGGTACCTTATAATAAGAACAGAAGCAGTGGATGGATCTTCAAGTGAGCCAGCAAGGAAGTTCAGGAGGAAGTTTAGGCTTCCAGGGAGGGTTGATCTTGATGCAATCTCTGCTGGGTATGAAGATGGTGCCTTAACCATTACAGTTCCAAGGTCACTTAGGAGAGGCTTCTACATTGACCCTGCTGATGTTCCTGATACGTCGGATAATCTTCTTGCAAGAGCTGCTTGATTTATTCCTAATTAATTAACTAATCAATTCTGTGTTCTAGGAGAAATTATTAATTTATGAGACATTTGCTAATGACTAATGGCTGTGTTATGTACTTTGCATGATTTGGATGTGTTGTTATTTCTCAATCATGATTGTTTTGTACAAAATTGTTTGAAGTGACATCCAAAATTTAAGTTTTATGGATATGGAAATGGAAATCAAATAATTGTCATGTAATGTTCATAATCACTACTTTCTCAATCTTTTTTTCAGACAGTCTTTAATCACTACTTTATGTTTATGACACATTGGAGTATATATTAATATATCCAAATCAATAAATAATTGGGCTGGTTGGTGTCAATGGAATCTCTTGATGTGAGGGTAGTATGGATATGCTGATAATAATCAATTTGCCTCACCCTTTGGATCTTTTGTATGGAATGAACTCCAAATATTATGAAATTCACATCACTCAAAATATCTGGTTTAGCACACATGCAAGTGTCCGAAGATATTTTTACGGCATTTCCAACATGGTCTCAATTCTCAAAGAATAATTTAAAGCATTTTAAAATACTAGTATGAGATGAGATATTGAGATATGTTCTTGCTTCTTGGAGTGTGAGCGTGTAATTTTTAATTGACAGTATTATTTTGGGTAAACTATCATTTTTATTTGAGATTTAAGATAAGTTAATGTTTCAAACTTGTATCAATTTTGCCATACCATCCATTAATGCTAAAAATCACAAATGGAGTAATAAACGTAGATGTTAATTCACATCACCAAAATGTTATAACTTATACATCAACTTTATTTGTGTTTATTATTATTTCTCATACCGTAAGAAAATAACATAACTACCAAAAGAATAATTTTTTTTCCTCGCTCAAATTTTATCATTTTTTTAATTTTTTTTTCTCACTCAAATTTTATCATTTTTCTAGTTGTTCGAATGTGGTTATAGTAATAATTATATTTAAAAAATTGTTTGTTAATTAAATTTATATTTAGAAAATAAAATTATTGAAATTTATTCAAATAAAACTAATAATAAAATATAATTGATACAATTTTAAAACATTATAAATATAAATAAGACGTTTTAAACTTTAAAAACACGTTTAAAAGTCAGCAAGAGTTGAGGAGAAACCGAGAAACATACTTTATCATACTATATTTTTTATTATATATCATCATATGAAATTTGGGGTTTTCTTTTGGACTTAATATATTTGGGCTTTAAGAGGATTCATAGCCTCGATTTTAAGGCCCAAAATCATTCAACGACTAATATAAAGCCCAAAACATTGACCATAATAAAAGTCTACAAAACATTGTAAAGAGAGTGGAAGAACGTGATTGGTTCGTGAATAGCACGCGCTTCGTGATTCGCTCAGTCTCTGTCATTCATCGTCTTTCTCTGCATCTGAATATCTCTCTGATCGGTGCTCCTTCGTCGCCAACTTCATTCTTCTCCTCCTTCTTTCTCTTGTGCACACTTTCCACAATAATCTCTTTCCAACTCACCTTCCGGTTTTTCTCGGAGCAGAGCTAAACCCTATTCAAGGTTTCACCTTTTGTTTATTTGTTCCTTATTGTTTCGTGTTTTTCCCTCTTGGGCGGTAATTACATAGAAGAGATTAGGAGAAAAGAACAATGGCACAAGCGGTTGAAGAATGGTATAAGCAGATGCCGGTTATCACACGCTCTTACCTCACTGCTGCTGTTGTCACCACCATCGGTTGTTCCCTTGATGTAAGCAAGAACCTTTCATCCAAAGATGGATTCTTTTTCCATTTCGGTTTCTGGGTCTCCAATTTGATTTTGTTTTCTCTCCAACGATATTTGTTGTTCTTGTAATTTCTTGATTTGGGCATGCTTTTCCGGCAAATTTAAAAGTTGTGATTTTTAAAATTTTTTCTTTGAAAAATAAATAAACTATGATTGGGTCATGCTTCTCTTAGCTAAATGTTAATCCTTTGATTGTGGGATAGGATTTAGTTTACAAATATTGAAATGCGAAGGATTAATTAGCTTGCGATTTCACTGGTTTGGAAGCTGGAAGTAGCTAAATCTTTGTGATTTTGCAGATAATTTCACCTTATCATTTGTACTTAAACCCTAGATTGGTGGTGAAGCAATATCAGTTTTGGCGTCTCATTACTAATTTCTTGTACTTCCGGAAAATGGGTAAGATTCTTTCTGTTCAAAGTATTCACCTTTCTAGATTTTTTTTTTCTTTCTTAGATACTCATTAAACTTAAAACTCTAATGCAACATCATATTTAAATTCTTTATGTTGCTGCCACATTAAAGGAGCTCATTTGTTGTCGGTTTAGGAATACCATCTACTGATAGCTGATACCTCTTTTTCTTTGTGATCAATCACATTATGTGATCTCAATGTTGTTAAGTAGCGATCGTTGGTTATTATCTCAATCCTTTCATTTATCATTTGACATGAGAGCAATTTCATGAAAGAAATTTTAACTGTTATGGGAATAATGTTAGAGAAGAAGTGTTAGACTGTTGGGAGAGATAACAATTGATGACATGCAAGGACCTGGATCTTGGGATCAAATAGTTCATGCATATGAAATTTTCTGCCCCCCTCTCTCCTTTCCTTCCTCTCATGTTGTCCGGTGTTGTAGGCCATTCATTCAACTTGTCAAATGCATCCGGATTTATTATGACTATCTACTCCATTGAGTTCTTGACATACCCTAGTCAATTTCCATGACTACAATTACACCAAGCTGATTCCCTATTTAACTACATATATTGAAGTTTAATTTCGTGTTTGAATTGAGTTATTTACATACTTTGGATTCAAAACAACATGACTACTTTTTTGGCGCACAATGGACTAAGCTCTTGTCTTCATTCCTTCTTTTAATGGTGGCCTTTAGTGTCTGCGTATTCTTTATTCATATCTGTTTCTCATTGTTTGATATTTTATCTGAAACTTATGAATGTGCACATCTAACCTTTACATGCTATTTCTTATTCAATGAGCAGACTTGGATTTCTTGTTTCACATGTTTTTTCTTGCTCGGTACTGCAAGCTTCTGGAGGAGAACTCCTTTCGAGGGAGGACTGCTGATTTCTTTTATATGCTCTTGTTTGGTGCCACTGTGTTGACTGGAATCGTTCTTCTTGGAGGAATGATACCTTACTTGTCAGAGTCATTTGCGAAAATTATTTTTCTTAGTAACTCACTGACATTTATGATGGTAAAGCCTTTCAGTTGTTGATTATCCACTACTCATGTTTAAATATGTCCCAGTGTTTTGAAAGCATAAATTATCTATTTCCAGGTTTATGTATGGAGCAAACAAAACCCCTTCATTCACATGAGTTTCCTAGGACTCTTTACCTTTACAGCTGCCTACCTGCCATGGGTGCGTAAGCTTTTCTGTTGTTACCTGACATACACTCAACTACCTTTGTGTACCAATAATTGGTGTTTTCATCCTTCCCTTTAGTTCTAACTACCATTCAACCAATCAACCTGATCTTAAAAGTTGTATGAATGTAGGTTCTCTTGGGATTTTCGGTCCTTGTTGGTGCTAGTGCTTGGGTGGATCTACTGGTATGTCTCCTTAGTACTTTCATAAGAATACACCTTAATTAAGACATTTGATTTCAATCCATGCATGCGGCATGTTTTCCTGAGCAAAAGCTAATGCAAATTTCTAACGACATCATGCAGGGAATGATTGCTGGCCATGCATATTATTTTCTTGAAGATGTGTATCCTCGGATGACTGGTCGTCGCCCGCTAAAAACACCAGCATTTATCAAAGCTCTATTTGCTGATGATACAGTAGTTGTGGCACGGCCTGCCAATGTCAGATTTGCGGCTCCACCTGTAGACGAACGTCACCAAGATTGAATGACCCCAGTGGCCCAGTGCAGCACAATAGCCAGAGAAGACTAATGGTGGTTGATCCTGTAATATATAATAGCCAGAGAACCTTTTTTGTTTGTAAATTTTTTGAAGCGTGCATTTAGTAATTATAATGATTTAATGAGCACTATTGAGAAGATCCAAGGTTTTAACTGCAATATTCATCAGATAACAGGTTTCCCCTTCTCAATTTCGTTTATCAGACGCCATCTTGTAGATAATACTCTTCCTTTATCACGCTTGCGAACGTGAGCATGTGGCCTTCAATAAACTCATCTAATCTCACAGGAAATGTTAATTCTCAATTTTGCAGATCAATTCATTCAAACCACTAAATTTTTCTGTTGCATACATTATTTTGTCATACATCAGAGTCCTATGACGTATTTATGGAAGTAAATAATGGCTAAAACATGGCAACTATGTTTCCAACAAAAAAAAATGGCAAAATAAGAACTCTAGAAACAAGAAACAAACTACAAGAACGACAGACTAGCTAAACATGTAAATTCCTATATTTGTTTACTCCTCTACGTCAACACCATGCAAAGCCACTCTCACCAGCTTTTCTTCTTTCCTTTGGACTTATGTCACATCACACCCACCTTGACTCTTGAAGGAAAAATCCAAATGATCCTTCCCAAGCTGCAACTGCTTAGTAATGTACATCTACAAAGAACTGCTGAACAAGACTACAACACTTCATGGGCAAAGGAATACCATCAACAGAAGTGCCATTGAAATCATCACTAGTCAACCAAAGAATAAAATTATGATCCAAGATGCACTTAAATTAACGGATAGGGTGATATTGCGCTGATACCCTCTTCGGGGGCAATTTGCGTAGGATGAAGAGGACTAAAGCTGAAGGCAGAATCTCAACCAGCTGTATTTGAAAAATGAAAGGTTAAGTTACGATGTCCAATAGAGTGAAAGCAAGAAAATAAAGAGGAACACTCGGGAGAATACCATGTAGTATATTAAGTCCAAAATAGGGTGATCCAAAACTTCAAGAGTTGCATCTGAATCAAATGCTGACAGAAAAACCTGCATGGGTATCAAAAGTGTGAATAAGAAAGAAGCTCTATTGCTTGAATTGTACGGGGATTAATTCAAACACTTTACTATGGAAAGCCTCAACCTGATACTTTTAAATAGAGAATAAAGAAATATAAACAAATAATGAGAAAGTTGGAAGTTACCATGATGCCTCTTATCATAAAACATGTGAAACAGATGCCTGTGACAAATCCGACCTGCAATAGAAAACCCACTTTATGTTGGGATAAATACTAATAAACAATATTTGTTTTTAATTCAGCATTGTTCTACATTTGGAACAGAACAGGAGATCAAAGATTGAAGAGGTATGACCAAGAGCACCCAAAATTTATACATTATCAAAAGGCATTCTAGGCCAGGAATATTGAATTTCATATAAAAACAAAGATATAAAAAATGGACATGATTGATCCAAGATATTCACAGGAAATATAGCAAAACACCAGTATTATAAAATCTTTTCCCAAGAGAAATTCAATTGAATTGATGTACTAAGAAGAAAATTGGTATACCTCATGAAGCTTCTTCCTTCTACCCTTTGATTCGATTGGGAAACGCCTCAACATGAAAAATAATCTAGAAATGTGAAATAAACCGTGAATCACCATGAGTAAACAAACCGACGGTGCGTAATTATTTCATAGAAAATTCAATCAAATGCAAAAGGCTCACCTTCCTCCATATACAAGGAAGCCTACTGCAGCCATAAATGACACAGCTGTACAGAAGAAAAGCAATCACATCAGGAAAAAGCCCATACATACAGCAAGATATTGCTTTATGGTAGCAAAAATCCATTCAATACAAATTGATATTTGGTTTTAAAAACTAACCTGCAATGAATATATTTCCAATGAGCTGAACAACACTATTGTCATCTATCCAGAGGTACAGCCAAATACAAACCTGTATCCAAAGCCACACTTTAATTATTGCTTTAAAATGCTTCTTGTGGCAACTAAGTACAAGCATTCCAGTAAGTAGAAATCAAATTGCATATCCTAAGAGCCATTTCCAACGCTAATAAGTAACTATTCCAACTAATTATTCATACCTGGATGAAGTAGACGGCAGCATTGATAGATACATAAACAAGCCTGAAATTATCAGTGGACAAACTACTTGCCTGCAGAGTTAGAATTGACTGTAAGAGTAATTGTATAAGAATGCAAATTGCAAAGAAGAGAAGGGGGAGGCATACCTGACGATAAATTTCAGCCCAGAAAAGAACCAGAAGTGTATAAGTAGTGAAGAACAGGATGCCGGGAAGATCCAAGAGCACCAGAATCAACACCTAAAATGAATAAACACTGTAAATTTGAAGGCCGCAACTGAAAGAAGTAAAGTAAGTGAGTACCTTGGGATGGAGGAGGAAGATTTGGGAGTGAAATCCAAAGACGAGGGCGCGTAGAGCGTTGACTAGGAAGTTCATGAGATGGAAGATCTTTTGAGTGGTCCAACCAAATTCGGGGACTCTGAGCTCGATCCTGATCAATTGAATCTGAAGAAATCAGAGTTGAGAGATGAGGAGGGAATTGATTTGGAAATGGAAATAGAAAGAGAGAGAGAGGTAGAAAGTAGAAAGAGAAAAGACCAGGGCGACGGAGGAGCCGAGAGCGTAGGCGGCGCAGAGGAAGTAGAAGATGGCGTTCTGCCAGTCAGTGTTGTTGTTGACTTGGTCCCACCAGCTCCGGTAGTTGAAGAGTGCAGGTGCAAGTCGAAGCTCCATCTCCATGTCTACGACTACCAGTCAGTTCTTCTTCTTGTGAACTGAACCCACCCCTCCACACTCTTTCCCTCTCACTTACCCCTCTTCTTTGCCACCTACAACAAATCAAATCAATATCATCACTTTTTCATAATATATAATACTAAAACTTGATTACCATAATAATGGTTTATAGTTTAAGTATATTTTTTCTAATCAAATTTAATTAAATTATTTATTTTTTTATTAAATAAAAAATTATTTTAAAGTTAAATAGTATAAAAAAAATATAAAAATAAATTTTTTAATATTAAAATAATTTTTTAATTTTTTTAAACAAAAATAGGAATTTTAAATCGGGAACAAAATAAAAATTTTAATAAATATTTGATAGATATTTTCATACTGATAAAATAGAATAAATCATAAAGAATCATGATAAAAGACATCACAATTGATCAAGATAATTTTAAAAGATTAGAATAATACAAATACCCAAAAATTAAAATTTTAACAAATGATCAAATGTTAATTGTTTTTATTTATGTTTTTGTTAGTTAACTAAATATTTGAAAATAAGTTTATTGTTTACATCTTTAAAAATTATTTTTATCGGTTATAAAATTATGGTTTAGTTTAATAAAATGTTAATATACCTAGAATTTACTAATTTTAAACTATGGTTGGATACATTTGACTATTCAAGTGATGCACGTTAAAGTATATTTTAAACAATTATTACGATTGTTCAACTATTTTATGTTGTGTTATTTACTGGTCGGCACTAAAAATGATTAAATGAGTTCATAGCTATCTGAAATCGATTGTTTCTACTTGTCATCTTCTCTATGCACAACAACTCCATTGGCATTAACAAGTAACAACAAAAACTTTGTGCGCTTCAGTTTTGAATCTTACTGTTTATACATTTTCTGGTAAAATAAAGAAAAAGAAGAAGAAAACACACGAAGAGGACGTTGTTACATGATCGCAAGAACCACCAAGTAAAGCATTGGGAAGCAAACCATAAACATGCAGCCAATGCAAATCAAAACAAGAACGAAAAGGACATTATTACATAGTCTGATCCCAAGAACCAAGTAGCACTGGGAAGCAAACCATAAAACATGCAGCCAATACAAATCAAGATCACATCTTGGTGGGAGGGATACAAAGATCAATAAATCGGGGATATAGTGCTATGAAATATATACCATTAAAAAAAAATGTTAAATGATTATGAATATTAATTTATTTTAATCATCACTTTTTACTATAAACTCTCAATAATTTCAATTATAGTTTAACATTACATCTTAACCAATGTTTTTTATTTTTTTTTAAGATAAAATGCTATCATTGAGCAGAATTCTCTGCTTATTAAACTTTATTATATGAACGATACTTCATTAGTGGATCCGTGGCGCAATGGTAGCGCGTCTGACTCCAGATCAGAAGGTTGCGTGTTCGATTCACGTCGGGTTCAATCCCCTTTGACGGACCATATTTTTTTAGCCTTTTATTGCATCATCCAAATAAAAACGCAGCGTTTTACTCACTTGCAGTTACAGCTTCACACACTTGCTACTTCATCGCGGAAACTCCCTCCAATTTTTGCGAAGAAAAACCCTAGCTAAACCCTTCCACAGCTGCAACCATGTCGATACTCTCTCGCCTCCGCCACCTCCACCTTCACCACCACCATCGCCACCACTTCTCCACTTCCATTCTCTCCTCAGACTCCTCCACTCCTCTGACATCGAAGCAGAAGACCCGCGCCGCTCTCAACCTCCTCAAGATCGAGAAGAACCCCGAGCGCATCCTCGAGATCTGCGCCGCTGCATCACTCACTCCGGACTCTCATCTCGACCGCGTTGCTCTCTCACAAGCCGTCAAGAGGCTCTCCGCCGGCGGCCACGTCGACGGCCTCCGCCGCCTCATCGAGGAAGACCTCAAACTCCGACCGGACCTTCAAAATGAGCGGTTTCTTGCCCACGCCATGGTCCTCTACGGCCAGGCCAAAATGCTCGACCACGCGATCCGAACCTTCGATCGAATGGAAGAAGAACAGCGAGTCCCTCGAACCGTAAAATCCCTAAACTCACTCCTCTTCGCTTGCGTTCTCGCGAAAAACTACAAGGAGGTAAAGCGAATCTATCTTGAATTCCCGAAGATTTATTCGATTGTTCCCAATATTGATACTTATAACTTAGTGATTAGGGCGTTTTGTGAATCTGGTAGTTCTAGCTCTGTGTACTCAATTTTGGATGAGATGGATGAAAACTCTGTTAAACCCAATGCCACTACGATGGGGGCTATTTTAGCTGGATTCTACAAGGAGGAGAAGTTTGAGGAGGTAGGGAAGGTGCTGAATATGATGGAGGAGAGGTATAAGATGCAGCCTTCGTTGAGTACTTACAATGTGAGGATTGTTAGCTTGTGCAAGTTGAAGAGGTCGGCGGAGGCAAAGGCGCTGATGGATGGGATGATTTCCAGGGGTAGGAAGCCGAATGCAGTTACCTACATGCATTTGATTAGTGGGTTTTGTAGGGAAGGAAATGTTGAGGAGGGGAAGCGGTTGTTGGAGGAGATGAAGAAGAAGGAGTATAAGCCGGAAGGCGACTGTTACTTCACCTTGGTTCACTTCCTAACCAAGGCTAGGGATTTTGAGTCTGCTTTGTCGTTGGCTAAGGAGACTATGGCCAAAGGCTGGTTCCCTAATTTCACAACGATGAAGAATCTTGTGAATGGGCTTGCTAGTGTTTCCAAGGTTGAGGATGCTAAGCAACTTATTAAGGAGATTAAAGAGAGGTTTCCGGCGAGCGACAAGTGGGATGAAATTGAAGTGGGATTGACTCAGGAATGAGGGGTGTGGTCTGCCTTAAGTGATTCATTTTTTGGTCAGTTGGAGGAAACCTGGAAAATTTAGATTATTGCAAGAACATTTACTTAAGTAATGGAGATGACTTCATTTCAATTTGTTTTACCATTTCCTCTGAGATTTGTCTGCCTGCTCAAATTATCATTAGCTGCTGCTAATATCCCAAATAAGTGTTGTATTTTCACCATTGTGGAGGTATCTATGGTGTTCATTGCCTGGGTAATATAGAACAGGGATAGTTAGGATGATAGTTTCTATAAGTTCACATGTGTTTCCCTGTAAACCTAATTATTTTTGTTTGAAGCGGATTATTCTTTAGCTTTCTCAGTTGTTTGGCAGAACTGGTAACTGTTGTTGTCTAGTGTTGTGATACAGCCTGGTAATTAGGGTTTAGGATTTACTCTAACTGTGGTATTTGTCTAACCTTTTTAAATAATTAGGAGTATTTTTGTTGGTTTCTGAAAAACTCCACGGCCAATATTGACGGTGTACTTGTTTAATATTGAGATTTCATGAAATTTGTTAAACTTTAGGAATAAAAATTACACTTTACCCCTAACAAAAAAATTGAAAATATTTTCAACCCATCTGCCAAATAATTGAAGACATGTTTAAAATCATGATATATATTCAGTAAAACCCTTGCGTGTTCACTATACTGCATGATTAGGCAAAGTAAGTAAATGACAACTCAATATGTATAAAAGTATTATATATAAAAAAAAGTCCTTGTTTCATCTTATTATTAGTTATGAAAACTATACAACTGTCAATATTAGAAAGAGGTATCTATTATTTCAAAACTATAACACTTAAAAAGGGGTATGCTTCAGGCATGACATTCCAATAATGGATTTCATCGATCTGTGACCAAAGACTAAGGATAGCATGAATATTATTAATGATGCATCTTTTTCTCAAATTCTCAAGTGTCTAATAAGTCAAACTAGCGAAGAAGATAAACAAGTGATTAAGGTTGTCCATCTGTAACCTTTATCTGTCCCTATACATGTCACAAAATACCATAACTAAGTTTAACCATCTAATAAAAAATCCATTTCGAAGCCATAAACTAAAATAAGAAAAACCATATCACCCTCGGAAACACAAATACTATAAAATAACTTTGGCAAATCTTTGAACCTTTGCACAACGTTTGTAGTTTCAAAAACTGCAAAAGAAAAAAAAGTTTAAAGAAATAACAACGTTGTGCCAATAATATAGATTTGTTCTGGTATTCTTCCTTGGCCTATTGCATGCATGCATATGCATGCAATTTGGTTCTTGGGGGTTGGTTAGTTATTCAGTTTTATCAGGAACTTATTCTTCAGGGTTTGAAATAACAAAACCCCCTACCCAGTCACCAATAACCAACAAGTATTTTGAGAAAATGAGTTGCCTCAATTGCTGCAAGACTGCTGAATCGCCATCTTTCCGGGCAGCGGCCACGGAGAGTGTAAAACGGAAAATGTCCAGAGGCTATATCACATTCAAATCATTAGCAAACGCTGTGTCACTCAAAACAGGTATTTGATCTGCCCTGTTACATTTACAAGCTGTTTGATGTGCACTCACAATAAATTCATAAAATTTACCAAAAAGAAAATCCTTGTATGTTAATTAATTAATACATTAGTTTACTTATATGATTGTTCCTTTAATCTGATTGAGAGAATATTTACTTCTTGTTTAATATATTAAAGAGCAGTTTAATTCTTAATCACCTTCTGTCAGGTTAGAGATTATTCCATGATAGCTTTTGAAGAAAAAATTGCATATTGAGTTTGAGTTACATGAGCAGAATCCATGAAATCTCATGATCCAAATGGAAATGTTGATGGATCATTAATATCAATTACATGGTGTCAAACTGCAGGTAGCAGCAAGCATAGACAAATCAATGAACAGATTAAAAGATACGGAGAAGTGAAGAATGAAATCAGAGTGTTCACCTACAATGAACTTGCTGAGGCAACAGAAAAGTTCTGTTCTGATAACCTTCTTGGAGAAGGAGGATTTGGTTCTGTCTACAAAGGTTACATATGCGATCAGGTATCATTCTCTCATACATGCCTTCAAATTCATTGTCTAATACAAGTTGTGTAAGTCTCATGTTGAATATTTTGTTGTTCAGCATGTAGCAATGAAGCAACTTAACAGGCAAGGAGCACAAGGAACAAGAGAATTTTATGCAGAGGTTTTGATGTTTAGTTTGGTGAAGCATCCAAACCTTGTA
>JASCZI010090842.1:47968-66205 GCA_036250425.1 Stylosanthes scabra
ATCAAATTAAAACTTAGTTTCCTAATTAAATATAATTTAAATTATTAGTGTTTTTTAAAAAAGTTTATTAGGATTGAAAAAATATTATCTTATATATTAGTATTCTTTATTAAAGTATTTTTTGTCTATAGTAATTATTTTTGGTTAACAACGTTTTTGATACTATGTATATTATATTATGTATATTAAATTATGATTTTTTTTCTTATGAAAATAATAAATAATAAAGACTTAATTATAAATTTGTATATGATAATATAGAAACAATTATAAATTTAAAATATAAAAACTTAATTAAATATTTGATGAAATTATAAAAATTAATAAATAATTAAATCTATTTTAGATGAATATACTCTTTATAAACTAATCAATTTATTTAAAATTTTAAATATATAAAAATTCAACCAACATCAATCAACAATTTAAATGGAATGTTCTAATTTTTTAGGTCTCGGATGTTCTATTTCTTTAGGTTTCAGATGTTTGTTTTTATTGTTAGTTACTTTAGGTTTCGTATATTCTATTTCTAAAAAGGTTATAGATTTCATCGTGAATGTTCTATAAACAATAGTTACAGATGTTCTATATTGATTGATTGTTGGTTAAAAAAATATTGGTTATCTATATTTTTCCTATATATATATAAATAATTTTATTTAAATTTTATCCTTATATAATTTTGCCCGCCCCCACTAAAAAAATTTTCTCGGTCCGTCACTGCCAAAATCAATTATTAAATCAACCACTAGCGTATAATATACATTAAAATACAAAATACACACTAAAAATGAGTTAAAGTACATATGTATTATGTATTTCAATGTGTATTATATGCTAATGGCTAATTTGGTGGCTGATTTTAGTGTGTAAATAAAATTATGAATAATACTACGGAATCAATATTTAGGAGCCATTAGGGAGCCAATAATTAAGTTATCATTCAAAATTTATATGAGTTATCATCCGTAACTCATATATCAAAGATTAGGTTATCATCCAAAATTTATATCAATTATCATCTATAATTATGTGTTGGTTCATTATTCGTCGTAGTGTATTCACTCTCTAATTTTTTCCTAAAAAAATTATTGATGAATGTGTCACTATATATATATATAAACTGATTGAGAGTCACATGCTGTCAATTTTTGTGCATGAGACACAGAGGTAGTGAAGATTTAGTCCCCACACCGTATATATCCGCTGTCAAATTTTGTGCAATAAGACAGACAGATTTTGAATACTCAAAGATTTAGTCCAATTTGGTTTAGATTCGGAGATTGATTCAGACACATGCATGAATATGATCTTACACAACTCCATCATCATAATTATTATCACAGTTTGACAAAGTGAAAGTTAAAGACTTTATTGCATGTGATCTTATATAGATATATGCATATGAATACCACACACGCCTCTCATCTTCCTGTAAATTTCTTTATACTTCTAATTTTTCTGTATTTTTAGAATAAAAACTGCCATACACACACACACAAATTTAGCTATTTATATACATATTAATTTGTAATATATTAATTATTAAATATATATTTATTTTTTATTTAGTGACTTTTTTTTATCTTAATATATTAGTATGATTTATTTAGAATAGCAAATGCTCATTTCTTTCTTTAGTATGAATGGGTAGAGAATCATATGGGAAATTTGCACTCCAATTTCAAACTGCATTTACACCAACTTGGCATACATATATAGTTACTAGAAAATAGCTTACCCTAACTTTGAAGTTGGGACCATCTAACAAAAACATATGCATATGCTTAACAGCTAGAATGCTAGCTAGATGAATAATAATCTTGACCGTGTCAGAGAAGAATAGAAATTTAGAACTAAATCTTATTGGCCTAATTACTTTGAGTGGTCATGTCCAATTAGAAATCCTTCATTCAAACGGTGGAAAAGGAAAACAATGTTTTTCCAAGAGACTTTTTTAGTCGTGTTAGTCACTTCAATTCTACCAATAGTTATAAATAATTTTTCAAGTAAATTTTAAAATACTTACAAGGTGCATTGAGAAATTTATTTTTGCTATATTTGTTGTTTTCTTGTCACATCTCTCTTTTGCTGTTATAATAATTTTGTTTCATTTTTGGACATTTAAATGCTTGTATAATAATAGAAATTTTTATAATTTTTGATGTATTTAATATATTAATGAAAAAGGTAAATCAAATATATTTTTCGATAAATTTTTAATAATTTTTCTTAAAACCCTAAATACTTAGAACATATGTTAGTAAATTATTTTCCCTGATTTGGTAATTTTAAAAAACGGAAAATGAGTGGTTGAGGTGAGTGATGTCTTCATCTTACTTCTGCATGGCTTTTTATTTCATATTTTTGGTCATTGCTAGCATTAACTTTTCAACTGTAATCTTTCTTTTTCAAAGGACATTTATTACTATCAATAATTCAAGACCAAAAATAATAAATAAATTAGCACATTTTAAAAATATATTTTTTGGTGTCTTTTATAAAATATTTTTAAGATTTCGAAGTTGGAAATATAAAAAATTTAGTGTGCGGTTTTTGTTTTCATTTTTTTATTTTATTTTTAGTATTTTTTATTTTTTTGAATTTTATGAAAGAAAAAAGAAACAATAAAAGAACAGAAAACACTAAAAATAAAAATAAAAAGTGAAAAAATTAATCTATATGTACCACTGTATATATCTATATACACTATTTACAACACGAAAAATTGTAAACATAAAATTTCTGTGCTGATATTTACATTTTTCATGTTAAAAATTGTACGTACGAAATCCATCCTTATCTTATAAGAAATCAAATTTTTTTGGCCTTTAGAAATCATTATTTTACAACCAATATCATTCAATTTCTGTCAACAAAAACACATCACTCAATTCATTGGGCCTGCATGTTATTATTAGGCCCATTAATAAACTCTCTTTATTGGTCCGATTGATCCAGTTTCAGCCCACATAATAAATTGCCCAATAATTTTCAATATTGAAAAACCCGCCCCAACATGATAATGATTGTCCAGAAGTTGTTGGGAAACGAAGAGGGCGAAGGAGATAACCGTCCATGTTGCTCGCCGCCGGCTACCGTAGCTTCGCAGCTCCGGCGGCGCGTGCTCTTGGAATTACGCGCGAAGTTCTTAGAAAGCACCGAAACAAACACGCAGCTCTCTGGCATTGCCGGAGCTCATATAACAGTAGCACCGCACTCGCCGCCCAAACCGAAACCTCGAGAATCGTCGCCGGAAACACAACCGTAGCTTCTTCTTCTTCTTCCAACAGGCATATTATTGTTCTCAAGAATCTACGTATATTCTCCAGTAAGTTTCAGCTACCTATTTTTCTTTGCTCCGTTGCTGAGAATGTGTTTTGGTTTTGGTTTAAGCTTCCCGAAGTACGATCGGTTGCTTCCGTGTCCAACGCAGAAATCAACACCGAGAATCGAACACTTAGTGGTATCAAAAGGAGGACTAGTTTTGGAATACATCTGCGAAGCACTGGATCTTCCTCCTTTGTGAGTTTCATTTGTAGTTAGAATTTAGAAGTTAGTTACATTTTCTGTTATACTGTTAATCTGTTTTAAGTTTAATGCAAGTTTTCAGGTTTGTTGCAGACCTGATTAGATTTGGAGCTGTGTACTACGCTCTTGTTTGTCCCCAGCCTCCTCCTACTGCAACGGAGGAGGAGATTAGGATATTCAGGAGAGTCACTGATCCTTTGGTTTTGCGGAAGCGAGATTCAATCAAAGGGAAAACACTCCGTGAGGCGCAGAAGACTTTTCGTGTGACTAATGTGGATCAGTTTGTTGAAGAAGGAACGTATTTGCGAGTGCACGTGCATCCCAAGCGCTTCCCTAGGTATACCAAGAATTATCCTTTGATTGCAGAGGCAATATAGTGTTTGATATTTTGATAATTTCTTTTAGGTGTTATGAGATTGATTGGAGATCGAGGATCATTGCCGAGGAGGAATCATATGTAGTTTTGGACAAACCTGCTGGTATATCAGTATGTAATCCCATATCACCCCTAGAAAATTGATTTTGATTTTACTGATTGCTAGGTTCTGTATCCTGTAATTTTTATAATCTGTGTTCATACTCTAATTCAAGTGAGTGAAAATTGGTTTTCTCATTATGCTAATGGGTTCCTTGCTGGGTAGGATTGAAGGGGGGCGCACTAGATTTAATATGGATACTCAAATGTTTTTATGGTTCTATGTGATGTGTTTTGAAGTTTATTGGTTTAGTTATTTGATCATTGTGTCTCTCACTCACTCTTTTATTTTTATTTATTTAATTTTGGTTAGGTTGGTGGAACTACTGACAACATTGAAGAGAGTTGTGCAACCTTTGCAACTCGTGCCTTGGGACTGACAACCCCTTTGATGACTACCCATCAGATTGACAATTGCACCGAAGGCTGGTAGAGTGTTTAAAATTTGTTCCTTGTCAGGTTGTCATTCTTATTGGCATAGATTTTTTATGAACTGTCATTCATGTGCAGTGTGGTATTTGCTAATACCAAAGAGTTTTGTTCTATCTTTCACAGGAAAATGAGGGTAAGTGTTTAATCCTATTTCATATCTTCTTCTAGGAATAGCCTTAAACTATTTGCAAAGGGAGGCACTCCTGTTAAGTATGAACTGTTGGGTTTGCCATCTGCCCCCATGACCATGAGATTTGGGCATGGCTCATCTGTTTCAGAAGAAAGCCTTTTGCCACATGTCAATGAGTAAATTAACTATATCTGGCTTCTTTTTTAGGATGTTATTATGTGGTTATCTTTTTCAGGACAAAAAGGTGAGGAAGCTTTATCTTGCTCTTACAGCTTCTCCTTTGCCTACCGGTATCATTACCCACTATATGCGTCCTATTCGCATGGCTCCTCGACTTCTTTCTGAAGGTAAATTACACAAGTTAAAATAAGTGAAGTCCCCCTCCCTCTCCTCCGCAGTGTGTTTTTTGTTGAGAGCTTGAAAATAGAGATTAGAGAAAATTAGGGCCATGCCTCATGGCATCTGTCTCTCATAAGCATAACTTGAGACATTAAGCTTTCTGTTTGGCTGATATTCAATATTTCACCTTGTGAAAAGAACAGGAAGACAGAGTGATAACTGATAAGTTCCTGGGCATTCTACGTATTTATGTACTATGTAGTCCTCGCCTATTTGCCATAATATGATATACCGTCACATTCTTAAGTGCTTTGGTAGGTGCGTTAGCCGATATGACAGCTGGCAGCTTAAACAAACATGTATAATTGTTATGTTCCATGACCAAGTACATTTTAAATGATCCGTGACTTTGTATGTATTAGCTTAGCGTATTTCAAAATCTGCAATATCTTCATACAGGGGATTGGAGGGTTTGGTTGCAATTCTTGATACCAAAACTACCCTTGTTTCATCTTTTCCTCTAATCATTTCTATCACTCTACAGATGAAAAAAATTTAAAACTACCTACTAATTAGCATTCTGCTACCAATTATATACTTAGTTTTCATAGAGTATAACATATAGAGAAGTGACATGCCTTGGTAAAATGTTATGAATAAGGGCCTTGAATTCTAGATTCACCCTAGTTAGTTTATTGAGTGCAGATTTTATCAAGGGATGGCATCGTTGTCAACTTGAGGTCATAGATTGCAGGAAGGTCCCTTGGCCAACTACTAATATTCAAGACAAATATTGTGTTGAAGACTGTGGGTGGCCTTCTCAAGATTATGCATATGAGTGTACCATTAACCTTCTTACTGGTAAAACTCATCAGGTCTGTACCACTTTGATCATTTATATTTTTACTGAAGTATGTTCTTTTGTTGATTATTTAAGTCTTGAAATATTCTTTTGAATGTTTCACTATACGTTTCTGCCATGAGGGTTTAATTTTTATACTGTTTCCCTCCCTTTTTCCCCCTAGATGATTTTGTATTCCATATTCGGGTGTCAAGTATCAAATATAAAGCTGCTTTTTGTACTTAATGATAACTTAATCTTTTATGCAGATTCGGGCTCAATTTGCTGCCTGTAAGGCACCGCTGATTGGTGATTCTATGTATATGCCAGCCACAATTGCAGAGATGACTAATCCTGGTCTTAATCCATTTGGTAAATACAACAAAGATTTCAGTAGTGAGAGTGAAAGAGAAACAGCTGTTATAAATTGGATTGCACAATATGGAAAAGAGCCAAGTGTTGCAATTGGCCTTCAAGCGTATCAAATTTCATGGGACGATGGTGAATACTCTTACAAAGCTGGTTCCCCTTGGTGGAGGTGTGAAAATACTTAAAATGTGTGCTTGAGTTGAGGGATGAGGATCAACTGTAAAGTTCTGTTTCCCACAGACTTGAGTTTACAATTGCTAATTTGAAAGCATCCTCCTCCTTTGTTTTTTCTGATTCATATTCCTGAAAAGACATGGTTTTTTATGCCGATACGGAGATTCAAAAGGCATAAGAAAGCCAGGTGGTCAACTGGTCATGGACCACTGGATGCTGATGGCTCCTTCTCTCAAGTAAGAATGCAAGGTTTCATAAAGAAAAGAACACACAGAGGCAGTTTCTGTTATCAATTGATAAGCCCCAAAAATAAGTAAGAAAGGATAACCTTCATAAGATTGTTAAATTGTCATCCTGGAACAACTTTGGGATTCAACTTTAAACAGGTGAGTCAGAGGATAGAGGGTAGTGGCTGTTCTGCTCTCTATTGTGTTTCTGCATTCAGTTGCGTGTATTTTTATCAACATATTCTACTTCAAATCTCATAATATATATTTCTGTGTTCACTCAGTTGTCAAGGGCGTCTTAAGTACACCCTTGCATCTGATCCTGTGCTGATCAATGATACTAATGTAAACAGTTTATCTATTCATTTTACACTCCATCGTTACTAAAGAGCTTTTGTCATGACCATAGTTGTTTATAATTTTGTTTGAATATTTTGGTATAGTTACAACATAGAAGTAAGCAAGTGTAGGTTTGAGATTTTGGGTGGGACTGTACTATCATAGTGCTGAACCTTAAGATTTAACAAGCCAGATCTTCACGTTGGAGAGCTGAACAAATCTTTGGAAACAGTCCCTAATTAATGGAATTTTAGCTAAGCCTCTTGTCTCAAATGATTTCTTCCAGAGTTCCAGTTTTTCTGCCCCGATAATTTCTGAAGGATGATGTTTCTGTTCTATGCTTTGCAATGAAGTCCTTGTACCAACTTGCTGATAATTTTGGAGTTCTCTCCATCGTTGCATGATCAACATGGTAGAGTCCAAATCTTACTGTATACCCTTGCATCCACTCAAAGTTGTCGAGCAAGGACCAGGCAAAATATCCCTTAACATTAGCTCCTTTCCTGTTTACATGGTTTTTTTAAAAAAATAGGGTTTAAATGATTTTTTCTCTGCTATTTCACTGAACCCTAAGTGATGACAGTGATCAACTATCTAAGTTGCTGGATATCAAATTGCACTTTATGTAGCTGTACCTTATTGCTTCTTGTAGGGAATCTAAGTGACCTGCCATGTAATCAATTCTGTTGAAATCTTTAAGGTATTGTTCCTTGGTGAAATTTGAGTGATTCGATTGGGCATATCCTACAAAACATTAAATTTTAATATATATTTTTTCAGATATATGTAGTTTCCATTAAAATGTGACTTTGTATGCTTACCGTTTTCAGTTAAGAACATTGGAATGTTATTGTATCTGTCTTTTACGTAGGTGACAGTTTTCTCCATGCCTTGAGGATTAACATATTGCCAATCAAGCGAAGTCTGCATATTTACAAAATCATGTTGGTGAGAATGGCAATTTTTCATGATCATAAGATCTGAAGATACATACAGGTTTCCCAAGTGGACTTGTTTGGTATGATCCCTCGGTTCTGGTGGTTCCAAGTCCTTCTTCACATATGGAGAATATGCAGTCCTTAACATAGAAACTTATATAGTGATTGATGCCAATGAAATCCAATCCTTTCTTCAACTTCTCTTGGTCGTTGCTGGAAAATTTGGGTAATATATTTCCTAGAATCTCCTGCATCTCCTTAGGGTATCTACCAAAGATTATTGGGTCCAAGATCCTGTATATGATTATCAAGGTTGGGTACATAACGAAATTGTATGCTTTTGTTTTGAATGGAATCATAGAAGTATGATTTTGTTGAAGGGAAGGTCACCATTTAAAGTTGAATGATCTTGCTCTTTCTGTGGCCAATGTGTCTTCAGTGGAATTGCTGATGGGTTCATACCAGTCAGCATGCACAGCAATGCCAATTCTACCACCTTGCTTTGCCTGAATATTTCATTCATAAATCATGATATTGTAAGTTTTAGAATTGGTAGAAAAGTTTAATGCTGATATTAGTTCTGTTAGTCTATTAGATGTTTTTTCACCAAAATAATACCTGGTATTTGGTTCTATAAATCTCAACAGCATCTGCATGAGATAGGATAATATTGTGTACTACAAGAAATGGTTCCTTCTCTGAATCTCCTTCACTGCAATTTCCAAATGGTTTGGAGCAACGACCTGGTGGACCTGCTCCTAAGCGGTAACCGTATGTTGCAACATAATCTGGCTCATTGAAGGTTGCCCAGTACTTTACCCTATCACCAAATGATTTAAAGCATAGGTCTGCAAAATACTGAAAGTCCTCCCTGTCCATATTATATTCAAATGTATTATTAATAAGAACTTCATGAATGATCATAGGTGCAATAAAATCACTGTGTGAAATAGTTTATAACATTTTTTTTTGTCTAACGTGAGACTCAAACCCGAGACCTCTTATAATGGGGAGTGGGTAATGCCATGAGCTACCGGAATTAGTTTATATATTGTTTAACAGCCAAGAAAGGAATTAGCTATAATAATTACCGTGATTCTGGACTTAGCCAACCGCCATATCTGTCCTCTAGTTCTTGGGGTAAGTCAAAGTGGAACAATGTTACAAAAGGTTGGATTCCTGTACATTTGTTCAATTGAGAAAATTCAAACACATCACTAACATGTTCTTTGGTTAATTTTGATTCATTTTCTTACGTGTCCAATCTTATCACAATTCTTTTATTAGTTTATATTCTATAAGTCATTATGTCATGAGATTTATGTTAAATCAAAATGAGAAAAAGAAAAATGGGGTTAACCTTTGACTAGCAGGGCGTCTATTAGCTTGTTATAGTAGCTAATGCCAGCCCAGTTGATTTCTCCAAATCTTCCTTCTGCCATAAATCAAATCAAACATGCAAAGCAACAAAATCTTCATGAGGAATTATTGACTCTATGCAGTTGATGATGATTTCTCAGTAATTTTGAGTGACAAGGTAACGTACTCGGCAGAACTCTTGCCCATGAAATTGAGAATCTGTAACTATTGACTTTCATGGCTTCCATTAGATCTACATCCTCCTGTCCAAAGCCACATTGAATCAATATATTATTTTGTTTATAAAAATTAAATCATAAACTCTATTTTGTTTCCACTAATCCTCAAATAAGCTTTTCACGTTTCATTCAAAGGAACTTTACGGTAGTGGATAACTATAAAGAAAAAAATCTGTTGGACTTCCTGGTTGGTGAATGCTGACCAATGTCATTTTTTATTTAACATTGATAATATATTGTATTATAATATATTGTATTGTTTTGTTGACCAAGTTCATTTTACAAGTGTATGTATATACATATGCTAGATTATTTGAGCTAGTATTTCAAAACCTTGAATGTTTATATATGTTATTACCAGGTAGCGATGGTATTGGTCAACTGCAATATCTCCATTACTTCCATCAATTACACTCCCTGTAAATATTTTTTTAAACATGTTATTGAGTAACATTAAGATATTAAGGGAGATGATAGAAAATAGAGTTATTAGGACCTGGTGATTTGTGAAGGAAGACATCAAAGATGTTTAGTCCTTTGCCATCACTCAAGTAAGCACCTTCATACTGTATATATATGATCATCAAGAAATATTAAGTAAAACATATTTAATCATATATTATTAAGGTACCAATCAATTAACATCATGACAGTTGCACACCTGGTAAGAAGAAGAGGAAGTCCCAAAGAGGAAATTAGAGGGCAAAGGAGATTGGTCCAACCCCTTTGATGATGAGAGAAGACATTGCATCACCATAACAATCATAGATAGAGCCTTCTGCAACATTGCCATTGAATGTAACAATATGGTGGCTACTTCTGCTATTGTCTATCTTTATATTTATATTAGTCATAATATGATGTATATTAATATTAAATTATTAATTATTTAGAAAATAATTTAGAGACGGAGTCAAAAATTAAGGCCGGACACTACAACATATTCACTTTTATTCAACAATAAATAAATATCTTAGGAAGATCATTAGATATATTCATACGTCATGACTCTTGGGTCTTGAGGCTGAACACCATTCGAATATAATGGGTAGGTATTTCAAAAGTATTATTCTCAAGAATTAAAATGTTTAAAGTGGACAACTTTGAATAACTTTAATTTTTCAAAGTTAAAATATAGACTCTGACCTCTAATTAACCCTTTGTCTATCTCTCAAACTTTTTTGGAAATAGAAAGAGTTAGAACTTAGAATACGCAACGAATAAGAATCCTCAGAGTTCCCAGCCCAGTTCTTGTCACAATATAATAATTTGCAGTGTTTTATGTGTAATGGGAGTCCCACAAAAATGGCTTGGATTGAAGACACAAGTTAGTAGTATTAGTATATATCATACAAACACCCTTCAATTTTACATAGAACTCAAGAATTTAAATTACAGCTCGGTTCTTCCAACAAAAGAAGGCATTTTCAATTCATCATTATTATTACATTACATTATATTACATGCATGTTAAATTAAAGTAAGACATACTTCAATTCCATCATTGTTGAGGTCTCTTAGCTTGTTTGGAAATCATGAATCGTGATGATGATGATGACAAGCCTTATTAGAATGTTGATCAATGAAGTGCTTATACCACAATGCAGAGAACCTTCGAGTTCTATTGAGAGTGGCATAGTCAACATGATGAAGCCCAAACCTAATGTTGTATCCATAAGTCCACTCAAAGTTATCAAGCAATGACCACACAAAATACCCTCTCACATTTGCCCCTTTCCTGTCAACACACAAAATACCCAATATTCTTTATGAGCACAGCTAAATACTATAAGTATTTGAATTATGTTCTGGCTAACACTTAAATTAGTCTCGAAAGATTTTGTTAGTTATATTAGTCTCCGAAACAATCTTCGGTCAAATTAATCCTTCTTCCAGTCACGTGATGGCACGTCATCTTTAAATTTCACGTGCTACAAAATAATTGGATGACGTGTCATCTATCAACCAATCATTTCGTAATATATGTGATCTAATCGGTAGAAGAATCAATTTGACTGAGAATTCTATCTTTCAGGGGCTAATATAACAAACAAAATATTCCGGGATCAATTTGAAGAATGCAATATTTTTGGGGATCAATTCGAACATCAACCCAATGATGTTCGTACAAAAATGGAAGTTTAGCAAAATTTTGAAATATGGGAGGAAAATGCCAATACATTATTGCTGTAGCAAGAGAATCCAAGTAGCTGCTCAAATACTCCACTCTTTCAACATCATTTATCATATCTTCACTTTTGGAGTTGGGTTTCTCTATAGTCCCAAGTCCTATAGGTACAATAAAAAGGACACAATAAGCAAAATCTCATAAAACATGAATTAAACAAATTAAAGGATTATACTCATTCATGGACTATTACCATTTTCAGTAATGAACATTGGTGTGTTGTTGTATCTATTCTTTATGTATGTCACTATCTTTTCCATTCCTTCTGGGTGAACATACAACCAGTCAAGTTCTGTCTACACCAATTACACCTTTCAATTAACATGAACATATATTGATATATTTATGTATGTATGTATTTATTATGTATACGGTAATGCTTCATGTACCACTGTACACCTCCATACATTTCATTTACAACACGGAAAATGAAAACATCAGCCGAGAAAAATTCACAAAATATATGAATACAACATACGATAGCATAGAAATAGTTACGTATAACACAAAAATAGTAAAGCTCAACACAAAAATCAAAATAAAATAAGAAAACAAGAGGTATATGGAGGTGTACAGTGGTAAACGGAGATTAATTCTTTATGTATATATGTGTATAGGTTCACATTACCGGTTGTCCAATGCTGAAGCCATTGATTTGTGGAGAACTGAGAGCAAAACCTTCTGTCCTGGAAGAGCCTTTTCCTGGTTCACAAGCAGAGAACATGCAGTCTTTGACATAGTAACTTGTGTAGTGGTTGACTCCAATGAAATCCAATCCACTTCTCTGTAGCTTTTGCATTTCATTTCTAGAAAATGAAGGGAGGTCAGGTCCTAGAATTTCATGCATTTCTGCTGGATAATTCCCAAGTGTAATTGGGTCCAAAAACCTGTGTATGTTATGTGTTCCTCTACAACTCACTAATTATGCTAACCAAGAAAAAAAATCATCAAATAACCAGAATCAACTTTGTTTCTTTTTTTTTTTTTTTTCTTTTCATTTTCTGTTTACCAATTCATGAAAAATGATTGAGCTCTCTCAGCAGCTAGCTTGTCTTCCATGGAGTTGCTCAATGGTTCAAACCATATAGCATTCATAACAATTCCGATTCTTCCTCCTTGCTTCTTCTTATATCAAGATTAGTACATTATTAATCAATTGAAGAAATATGACAGAAAATTATAAACAGAATTTAACTGCAACATTTTGTTACCTGGTATTTTGTTCTATAGAGGTGAACAACAGCAGCATGGGATAAGATAAGGTTAGAGGCAGCAATGAAAGGTTCTCTCTCAGAATCTCCATAGCTGCAGTTGCCAAATGATCCAGAACAACGTGATGGAGGCCACAATCCTGATCTATAGCCACGAATGATTGCAACATTTGGTTCATTAAATGTAACCCAATATTTCACTCTGTCTCCAAAGTACTTGAAGCATATATCTGCATAATACTTGAAATCCTCCCTGAAAAACATCACCAACTTTTATTATATTACATAACATTATTAAACCATGTGAATGATTTACTTACTGAATTTTTGGACTTAGCCAGCCTTTATATCTGTCTTCAAGTTCTTGAGGAATGTCATAGTGTGTTATTGTCACAAAGGGCTCTATCCCTGAATCAGAGAGAAAAAGAAGGTAGATAATTCACTTGCAGTAATAATAATTAAAATAGACATAATTTAAAAATAAATAAATAAATAAATTACCTTTTTGAAGAAGTGCATCAATTAGGTGGTTATAGTAATCAATGCCAATCTTGTTGACCTTGCCAAATTTTCCCTCTGGATTAAATTCAAGTTAGAAGATTTTATTGATCAATGGGTGTTATTTTAAGGTAATATATATTTCAAAATATTCTTAAGAATAGTGTTATGTCTAGAAATGTTACATTCAATATTACATAAAAAAATTATTTATTTGGTGCTACAAATGCTTAAGAATTATTTTCAATATTTCCAATAATAAACTATGATATATTTGTTCAGCTAAGAAATAACCACCTTTAAGTTTTACATGGGACTAAAATTTTATGTTTTAGCTAAGAAATTGAAATTAGATTCAAAATTTTAAAGAAATAAAGCTACGTTTGTTTGTGAGAATAGGACAAAATAAGACACTTACACATAGATATTACGATAGAGATACTAAAAATTAGTGTTTATGTATTGTGTTTGACAATAATACACAGGACAAAGATGGACAAAATTAAAATTGAATGTAAAAGATATTTTTATTTTTTTTTAATAAAAATTAAAAAAATCAAAATAAGAATTATTGCTGCAATGCCCCCAGCAAGCTGTCTTCCTTTTCTTCCTCTCATTGCAGAGCCTCACCTCTTGGTATTCCTCCAACTATTTTGATATCAAGTTATTCTTGTTGTCTTGTTGAATATTTAATCTAAGTTTTAAATAGTGAACAAGTTTTTTTAAACTCCATTAAGTCATATACACAGTATTTTCAAAGCTTATGTATATTAATATGAATATAATTTTTTTTTTTTGAGAATTGAGTTAATTTCGAAAATTGTTTGGTTTATAAAAAAGAATTGAGTTGAATTTCTTATATTGAATTGAAAAAAGAAATAATATAAAGAGAAAAAAGATGAACCGAAATCAAAACAGAAAAACCAAGATTAAAAAAAGAAGAATGAGAAGAATCAGAAAAAAAAAAAAGAAACAAGAAGAAGAGGAAAAGAATAACCAAAACTAGAAGAGGAAGAAGAATAATTTCGAGAAGAAGAGAAATTTGCAAGGAGGAAGAGAAGAAGGAAGAGGAGGAAAACATGGAAGTGATGCTGCCCTGCTTGAATGAAAAGAGGGGAGTGAGAATTAGGGACTGTGGTTTCCAAATTAAAAAGGGGTAAGGCTGGAATAATCAGAATAGTTTAAGGATAAAAGAGGAAAAAAATGTTATTAAAGATCTTGTATCCACCTTGCCAATTCCGTGATTTATTATTGTCCTTTGTAAAAGAGTGAACACAAAAATAAGAAAAAGTGTGCTGGAGACATTATGTTTATTGTCCATATTCATGTCACTAAACATATTTTAAAACATCAAGTGGACACAAAAATAAAAAAAAGTGTGCTTGAAATATTATGTTCATTGTTCATGTTCATGTCACCAAACATATTTTAGAACACCAAGTGGACACAAAAATAAAAAATAGTGTGTTAAAGACACTATGTCTATTGTCCATCTTCATGTCATCAAATACATTTTAGAATATCAATATTCTTATTTTTGTGTGCTGTCCACTAAAAATAAAGACAGTCTAAGAGAAGAATATAATTTTATAAATAATTTCCAAAAATAAATGAAAATCTGTTATGGTTTTTGTAAGGAAATTGAAAAGGTTTTACTAGGTAGAATTCTGGCCCATGACAAAGAAAAGCGATAGGTGTTGACTCCAATGAACTCCATAAGATCCACATCTTCCTGTTTCTCACAATAAAATAATAATTGCAGTTACTATTGTTGCATTTTTTTTTGGTGACTAATATATTGTTGCATTTAAAAAGCTACCAATGATTTTATATATATGAAATTATCTATTTAAGGCCTTCGCTTTCCATGTGAGTTTTACTTTACATGATTATAAAAATTATAGTATTATGTAACATTTATTATTATTATTATTATTATTATTATTATTATTATATTTTGAATGTCAAATAAATTTTATATTATATTGTACTGTATTTTAAATTTTCAATTATTTATGATATAGTGAATAGATATTCCTAAAATGAACACAAATAAGTTTCTTTAATTAGAAAATGTAGCTAATAACCCCACTAACGTATCCTAAGTCTATCAAAATTGAATTCTTATTTCAAAGTTAAAACCTAATCAGGTCTAATCAAGGGGACATTTCTAATCCAACTAAAGTATATGCAGAGGAAAATCATTAACCAATTGAAAACAAAAAAGAAATCAAATCAGAGAAAGGTTTGAGAGACAATTGCTAATGGCTGGTGGGGGGATTTTTTTTATAAATAAATAAAAAAATATCAAAATTTTCAATATAAGTACGAATATCGAAAATTTATATTTTTATGTATATTTTATTTATTTCGGGCTCAGATAAACTATACATGTATCTCGGGCTTGCAGAATTCGAGATACGCAAAAAACGAAATATTATATTTATTTTGGTCTCTCAGAACCCGAGATACACTAAATGTCAAAATAATATTCAATTCAATACATTTATATCATTACCACTCATTGTTTTGAGCTGCTTTTTTTCTCTAATATTATTTTGAGTTTTCTTGTATCACGTGTCCATCACGTAATTATTCACTTTCATTCTTATATTTGACTACACATTATATTATTATTATTATTATTATTATTATTATTATTATTATTATTGCTTAAATAATACATCACTTTATTATTTTGGCTTATATGTTTGACAAAAGAATTTATAATAAAATAATAATAGTTATAATTATTTGACAACTTCAATTAATTCAATTATTGTGATATGTTCACAATAAAATTTAAAATAAAATAATATATTATTATAATTATTATTATTATTGGTTCCGACAAAATAAGAAAAAAATATCAATGAAATATAATTAAAAATTTGAGAGTCATAATTAGTTAATTATTGTTTGTTTATTTGACTTTTATTTATATGTATTAAATATTATTTGAATAAACATATAATATTAAATATAATAAATGTGTAGTTATATATATATTATATGTATAAAATTATAAATATTAAATTAGTTAAAATAACATTAGAGTTTAGATTATAATTATATGGTATTATTAATGTATGTGAGAGTGTTTCATGATAGTCATAATTATAAATAAAATTAAGTTATATAAAAACAAATAATGAAAAACTAATTATAAAAAATAAAAAAAAATAAGGATATATATATATAGATCAATGTAGTAAGTATTTATATCAATGCATGATGAGATAAATGCATTGAATGGAACGGAAGGTAAATATTGATTCTAGTACAAGTAGAAAGTATATTATTTTGGCATTTAGTGTCTCGATAAACGTGCCTATATAAAAAATTTTAATATTTTATTTATTTATTTATAAAAAAAATCCGCTGGGGAGGGGAATCTGCTTTAATTTTGTCCGTTCAATCTTTAATTCTTTATACAAGGTTTCATCATTGATGAATTTAATATTAAAATTGCATTTCAACCAAAAGTCTTAAATGTAGTTAGCAAAAATAATATAATCATCTTAATTAACAAGGTAGTGCATGTTTTGGTGCAACCCTAATAAACTTTACTTATCTTACTGTGCAAACAAATTAGGGTGAATGCTAATTAATAATATATATGGTTCGAAAAATTTATTTAGAGAAACATTTGTTATTGATAGTATTATGGTAAATTTTTGTATATATTTATTATTATAAGAGTAATATTAGAGGTCAGTAGTATTTTTAGTATGAGAAAAGTGGTTAGTATATTAATTAAAAAATAAGGTAAAAACAAGAAAATATGTATTTTTTTTGGTGTCCAAGCAAGAAAATATGTATGTGTTGACCCCTTAAAATATTTCTTATTTATAAATACTACATTAAAAAAAAATCTAATTAGTACAATACTTTTGACTTAATGAAAAGCATTTTAAGTAATAGTGAAAACTCACTAATTAAGTTTATATTGTACAATAAAAGCATCTACCTGATAACGATGGTAATGATCAACAGCAATATCACCATTACTTCCATCTATTATAGTGCCTGAAATATAATATTAATGCAATAGAGAATTAATTAATAAATAATAAAGAACACTTCATCACTTTTTTAATTAATTAATTATTTAATGTATATAGTCGCCAAAAAAAATTATTGAATGTATATGTTGAAGAACCTGGCTTGTGAGTGAAAACATCCCAGTTGTTTAGTCCCTTACCATCACTCAAGTAAGCTCCTTCAAACTGCAATCAAACAATTGATCATCATCAATAGTTATATAAAAAAGGAAATCAAATTAATAATTAGTAACTTAAACAAATAAAAAAAAAAACATAAGAAACCTGATAAGAAGAAGATGAAGTTCCAAAAAGGAAGTTACATGGAAACTGGGATGATGTATTATTTTTTAATAAAAGCATGTGGCTGGTAGTAACATTGAAGAAGAAAACTGAGAAGAAAAGGGTTAGTGCAAGGAGAACATGATGAAGAAGCAGTAACAGTGGAAGCTCCATGTTTATTATTATTTTGTGTGTAAGGGGGAGTGAGGGATGGAGACCCTCACTGCTATAAATACATGTTAGAATCCAATCATCATCACAAAAAATAATAAATAGGAAAATGTCTATTCTCTACTAACCGTTTATATTTGACTATCCCTTTGATTTTGATTTGCTCAGTCTTCATTATATAAAAAATAATAATAAATAGCATTTTATTGTATCAATTATTCTTTTCATAAAATTCTAAAACTAAAAAAAATACAGTTACAAAAATACAAACTAATGGGTTATTTACTATTATTATTATTATTATTATTATTATTATTATTATTAATGTTATTCTTACACTTTTTTATAGATCCTAAATTTATATTTATATAAAAATATGATTATTATTAATTAAATATATATATATATATATATATATATATATATATATATATATATATATATATATATA
>JASCZI010090843.1:14383-30536 GCA_036250425.1 Stylosanthes scabra
ACTGAGTAGAAGGAAGAAGATGAAAAGATTATTAGGGGCTGGGTGGAAGAAAGAAGATAAAAAAATTATCAGGGGCCGGGTCAGATCAATAGAGAAAGATGAATAAATTATCAGGGACCGGGCCGGGTGGAAGGAAGAAGGTGATAATTATCAGGGACCGGGTAGTCTATCCTACATGTCATTTAACGGACAGATTATCCCTTAACGTGCTACTATGCAAGCTCCGTTAAAGAAAACTCACTGAAGGGCTAAGTTGTCAAACGTCCACAAAGATCAAGGACCGGGATGGGTATTTTTATTATAGGGGCCTCGTGATCTGTAGTGTATTTTGTCAGGGGCCGGGTAGGGTGCGCACTCAAAAAGAAAAAAAAAACATTAGCTAATTCTATAATAACAAAGCAGTGGTAGTTAATTCTAATTAGACAAGTATCCGTTATTTTCGGTGATTCATGATGTGTGACTGTGTGTCCTTCGAAAGAGGGTTAAGTTAATTTTTGTTTCAAACTATATAACGAAAAACGAAATGGGACCGTTGCCAATTGGCTATTGAGTGCGTGGTTAAGGATGAAAATTTCAACGTACGACGTGGTCCATGCACAGTAAGTAGTGCATACGCATGCCACTACAGAGTGAGACCTTTCATGTCTCCATTTTGTGTGGGTGGTATATATATATATTTATATTTATTATACTTTGAAGAAATTCAAGTTATCTTTTGACTTCTAACAACTACAACTACCTTTAATTTCTTCAACAATTGAACTTTATGTTCTAATTAAATAAGAAAACGTACAAAACAATAGTACTACCTATATATATAAAAGGAAAAAAAGTTAGCTAACCATTAGTTTTTATCCATGGGTGACTATAAATTTCCTAATTTTACTTATATTAATGTGTTTTTGGTTCTCTTAATTTGTCTCTTTTACAGGCCTATTATTCATATAATCGTCATTTAATATGATTGATACTACTTTTCATTGTTAAATGCTATTATATCATATTAAGTATTAGTTATTACTGTGCAGACACTATATATACTATTCAAACACATCTTATCAATTTATCAAGCATATATATATATATATATTTTAAATCTATTTTTTTTTACTTCAAATCCATATTATATCATATATTGTCTTGTATAAAATAATAATGATTGTATATATATATATATATATATGTATAATTCATATTATTTTGTGATTTATTTTGATATGTTTTAAACACAAATATTAAGTATAAATATTTTAATTTAAAAAGATTATGGATGTTATATATATGAAATTATAGATGTTATAAGTATAAAATTATGAATGGTATGTATATGAAATTATGTATAAAAAATGCATGTTTGTCGGGAAGAATAAAATGAATGAATATTCATAACAAAAATTGAAATTAATTAATTACCTCTTCTTCTCTCTTTTCCGCAACATTTGGATCCTTTGTGAGCGTATGTCCTATAGATATTAGAATCGAATCGGTAATCGATGTTATGAGTACTAGTTCACTGAGTTATTAGTTCAACTGGGTCACTGACTAAACCTTTGACCCGTTTATAATTATTTTTAATGTTGCTTTCATATTAAAATAACTATTTTCTTTTTATAGATTTTAATAAGTTATTAATTATTATATACCTATTAGGTTATTATATAGTATAAGTATTTATTGAAAAAATAATATTAACATATATATCATATAATCATGAAAATAAAAAAAATATTTGGTGATTAATAAAAAAAATTGTTTGCTTATTTCGAATTTGTAAATGTTTAATAAAATTTATAGTTAAATAATAATATAAATAGTTAACTTAAAAATGATTGAGTATAAAACTAAAACTAAAATAAATTAATTAAATTAAAAATAAACAATTAAACTAAAAGTTTCCTATTTATATTATAAGGCAAGTTAACCATATAAACCAAACCAATCCCAATATTATCAAGTTACTCTAAAACAAAATAAATGATCAGATTACCCCGTTTCCATATTCTATCGAATCCATTGGACCCCACCACGGATTCAGAGTTGTGTTTAAAAATTTATAGGGGATCCGTGGCACCCTGCCACGGATTCAGGGTTATTTTTTTATATAAATGTTAGTTTCTTTTTTGGTTTAGGGTTTAATAAAATTGGTGCAGATAAATGCTGCGTGTCGTATCATTAAAAGTTGTTGAGAGCGATAAAAAAATATAAAAGACGTCTGTAAGAATATAAATATGTACATATATACATCAACAACAAATGTCTGGAAGTTCCGATATACATAAAGTAGTGCGCGAAAATAAAGTACATAAATAACGTAAGTAATCTACATATGGCCTCCAGTGTTGCAGCCTCGACGACGTGGAGCTCTGCGGGCCCGCCCACGTGCTGCTGGCTCCTCGGGCTGCTCAGCCGGTGCAGGTGATGCTGGAGGAGTAGGCAAACAGGCAGGCTCCATGAACGGTACTTCCCAGGATCCACCCGGCACGTGTGCTGCTGATGGAGGAGTCCCACCAACAGCTATGAAGACATGCGATGGACCAGACACAGGCTCGTTTAGGTCCAGATGAACCTGACAGCCATCGAACTATGTGCTCGGCTTGTAACCACCGTCGCCCTCGAGCAATATGTCGCTAATCATCTGCTGAAATCCTGGGCTAGATAGCCCGTCCAGGAACGCCTGCTGAGACGGCGAACTCAAACTCGATGGGATCGCGGTCCCCTGGGTCTGAGGGGTGGATGGGAGGCCAGCCTGTGTGCTCGTTCTCGCGGCCTCTACCGCCTGATTGGTGCTGGCACCACCCTGAGTCTGTTGGGTAAGCGCCGTGTCACCCCTCCACACGGCCTCTACCGCCTCTGCCCGCCCCTCTCTGACGTCCATAGCCCTCTGGCATGAGCCTAATCTTCTGCGTCGGTCGCTCGGCCGACGCATCCTCAGCCATCATTTCGTCCAACCACTGCCAGTCCCGAGCGGTGGTCCTTGTCCCATCCATCATCCTTCTCCCAGGTTGTCTGTTATCCGGCACATGAGGCATGTCAGGTTGTGGTGGATGTGGAGCTGACTGTCTCTGTGTGGCCTCGACCGGGATCTCGTCAGGTGGCAAATGATGGTAAGGCCCAACCGGGATAAGGTACCTCCTAGCGGCGAGGATCCACCACTGAAGGAAGTCTGCAGTGGGGCCGAGATCAGCATACTGTGCAACGTCAAACAGCTGCGCAAACCTGGATGCTCATAAACCATAAATTAAACTAAACCACAAACAATAAATCAAAGTAAACCACAAAACATAAATTAAACCATATCTGGTTGCCCAGAAACCATGCCAGCGCTGATACGTCTGCGGAAACCACCGGTCACTCCCCCGTCCGTCCTTCGCATGCATGAAAGTCGATGTTGAGGGCTGCGTGAGGACGATTCTGAACCCCTCCAAACTGCGGGATCACCCGGTGCACCTGATGCTACTCGATGGTCCCGAAATATATAAGTGGGACGATCAAGCACCAGAGGACCCTGTGATCCTCATGCAGAATGGATCGATCGAGCACGGCCTGTACCGCCTGAGTTCGATACGGGAAACAGACAAACTGCAACATGGAAATGATGTATAAGGCAACAATATTGCATGAATATTTTATAACTAAAACAATATAAGGAAAATGATACTAATTCCAATTTACCTCGCGGAAGGGCATCAAATCAAGTTGCCTCCTGTGAGCCTGCAATCGGGGCTCTTTCTCGTCGGATGTGGGGAGATACCTCCCCCACCTAATAACAACACAAAATTATCAACTCACCAAGCATCATAAAATAATAAAGAAATAAAATTACATAATGAAACAAATAAATTGCTTTACCCGGAGGCCAATGGCCACTTGTAAGTGTCGAAACTGTAAGGCCTAAGGATTGGAAACCGCCAGAAAATCCAGCTCTACAGCAGATCCAATGGCGCTACCACTTGGACAACATTCCTGTTGGTTGCTCGGCACAGACTCCTGTACAGCCAGGCAAGGACTGTGGACCCCCAGCTGTATCGGCCTAGCTCGTCGATGCGCTCGAGAAAAGGGAGCTAACGAACGTGAGCCCGAGTTGCAGTCTTGTCCCCGAAAAGAGAAGTCGACAGCAGCATCCAGATGTACGCTCTGGAATGCCTGACGACCAACTTTTTTCTAGCATCATCCGGGAGCTCTCCGAACCTGCTCTTCAACCATGAGAATGTCACAGTGCAGGCATCCCGATCGTTCTCCTCGGGCAGCTCCCCGAACATCTCCCGGAAGCAGTCCAATCGTGGTCTCCCTGTACCCTCTGGCATCAGGTTCTCGAAGTCCCAAAGGCAGCCACTGATAGGCTCGTCGTCGATGCGGAGACCTAGCTGGTATGCGACATCATCGAGGGTGACAGTGCACTCGCCCGACGGCATGTGAAACGAATGCGTCTTTGGTCGCCACCTCTCTATGAAGGCGCTGATGAGCGGCTCGTCAACCTTGAACCAGTGATTGGTCATTCGTAGAACCAGGAGCAGGCCGGCCCGCTGCTCGTACGGCACGACGCGTGGATGTAGGTCCATCGCAATCTGCCGACGGACACTGAAGATATACCTATCACGCTACATTGAATAGGAACAAGTATTAAATGAGGCTAAGAAAACAGTTCTTAACGATAATAAACCCTAAACAAAAAAACATAAATGGAACTAACCCGTAAACCATAAATTAAATGAGGCTAAACCGTATATGGACCCTAAATTGTTAACCCTAAATTAAGCGACGACTTAACCCTAAATTAAACTACTAGTATTAACGAAGGTATAGTTAGGGGCCCTAATATTAATAACAGTGAATGACACCCTAAACCATAATACCTAAATTAAACGAACTTAAACCCTAAATTAAATGAGCCTAACAAATAAATCATATGTAACCGTAAATTAAATTCGTTTAAAAAAATGACTAACCTCGATGTGGACATTACGCGCGACGTGTGAAATCGTATTGAGCTGGTACATCTCCCTCCTGTCATCCGCAGCAATCTCCTCAATCGATCGCTCTGCCATGATGAATATCCAAACACTTCTCTCTAACTTTTCTCTAGAATCTCTCTCATTTTCTCTCTCTACAATTCTCACGCTCTCAATCCAAATGACCCTGCCAGGGATTTTATAGCTTTTTTCCACCCTGAATCCGTGGTGGGGTCCAACGGATTCACCAAAATCCTCTACCCTGCCACTGATTCTATAGTATATGAAAACGGTGCAATTTGATCATTTATTTGGTTTTAATGTAATTTGATAATATTAGAATTGGTTTGGTTTAAAATAATAACTTGCCCTATATTATAATTAGCATACACATGGTTAAAAGAGTTACTGATGGAAAATGAAGCACACTTCTAACGTTAGGAGAAAGGTTTGTTCGAACATTATTTTAATCAATTCGAAAACCTTTCCAAAATAACAAGCACTGGTCTATGGGTGATCTATCTAGATTAGATTTAAAAATTTTCCGGTCGAATTGGTTAGTCCGATCCGAGTTTAATAATAATGATAAGATGGTATATGTACTATTGCTTCACTAGATTTGTAGCAGTTTTTCTACACTTCTATTTTGTCATCATAAATAAGTATACCAGTAGTTCTAATTGCACAAAAACTGAATATAATAGCCTTAATTTTGTGCAGAGAATCCAAAAATGCAAACACTGTTTGTTGGATGTTGCACCTTTTTGCATGAGTGGAAATGTAGATAGGAATGTGGGTGAGGTTAATTGAGCGGCGGTGAATATGCAAACCGTCTTTACATGGCTGATAGCGGCTATTTTACGCAAACTGCTACTAAATGAGATGGATTTAGTTGCATATGACCTGTTTGCCACGCCAATGATAACCACCACTAAAACAAACATTCAAACAATTAGAAAAAAAAAATTAGTTTTGCGCAAACCACTACTTAAAGTTTGGCTAGACATACTTCATCCGTCACAAGAATCGTCTCTAAATAAATAAATAATCTATAATTTCATTGTCAATGAGGTATAATTAAATGACATTTATTTTTTTTTTTTAATAAAGATCTCAAATTTAAGTCTCTCTATCAATATATTTTTGATAAAAAATCGCTAATTTTACTAATTTCACTTCCTTACCGTGTGCCTTTTTATAATTAGAATTAGAAGTAGATTATATATATAAAATTCATTCTTTAAGTTTTTATTAGTTCACATGAATCATGATTCAATAGTCATAACACATGGCATTGTGCGTGCTTCTAAGTCAAATCCATCCATATACTTTCTTGCAGCCTTGGATTTTAAGATATCTTTCCGTCCTCAAAAGTCTTCCCAAACAAAGGGAGATGAAAAAAAAAAGGGTAACGCATTCATCACAAAAGCAAAAAGTGGATGATTTGTTTCTTTATATTTCTGCTTCATTCCATTTTCAATCGTGAATTAACAGTAGCTACTAGCTAGTGTAGTTTTCTTAGCATTCAAGACTTTGTGGTGCTAATAATATACTCCAAATTATTAAGCTTGCGAATTTACTATATTAAGGGAAGGCATATGTATGTACCAATACAAGTTAGAAACATGGATGAGAGTGTGTGCTCTTTCACCATATCTTTAGGATTCGTTTCTTCCTGGAGGATAGGAATGAATCTTGTTTGTTTGGGAGGGTCGTTCACTTTGTTTCTGCAGTATTTGAGAAATTAGTCATTAAATATTTGATTCAGTGGATAGTCTGGGGCACACAAAAAGTGAAGGAAATAATATATGAACATAAAGGTTATTATTATGAGAGACATTTCGATAAAAATGCTAAAAATATCTTTATGTAAAAGACCTTTTATGTTATTCGTTGATTAAAGTTATAATATTAAAATTTTTTATATACGACATATTTTAAAGGTGAAGATTTTATTAGAAGTATTATTACTTTAGTTAAATCATTACTTTAATTTTAATACTAATATTTTACGTATTTATTTATAAATAGAATATTTTAAATATTTTAAAATTTTATTTATGAATTGAATATTTTTCTAACCTTTAAGAGTATGAATTTTAATATATCAATTTTTATTTTTAGATGATTTAATTTTAATTTAGTAATTATTATCTTATTATTTATTTGTTTTCTTAATTTTCAATTCTTGTTTGTGAAATTTTATATTATATATGTTTTTCTTTTTAATTTTTACTCCTATTTTAGTAATTTTTTTTTAATTCTTGTTTCTTTTTAATTTTTACTTTTAATGTATTAGAATTTTTAAAAACACTTTTTAATTATGAAAAGATAAAAGTTTCACGCCATTATTATATATCTCTTAATTACCATTTTCATTGTTATATTCTCTGTAATTATCTAATACGGTTTAGTTCAAAAAATTGATTAAATTTTACTCATAAACTAATTAGAGGGTTTTTTTTTTTTTTTTTTAGTTTAAGAACCTCATGAGGTGTTATAAAAAGAGTCTCAACCTCAAACAGTATAAGGCTCAACCTTGACTAATTATAAAAGTAAATCATTCTATTTATATTCAATTTTAAGAATTGTGGTTTCAGTGTCTTACTTTTTCTTTATGAAAAAAGAAAAGAAAAAGGCATTGCCTGACCATTAATTGAGGAGGGTAACGTACGATCAATTAATTAACTTTTATGAGTTTGTTAATTGGGTACTTTAATTTGTTGACAACTTGTCTTTTTGTATAAGATAAATTAGATTTGCTTTATATAATATAACATTAGCATATATCCCTTTTTAGTACCCTTTTTTCCAGATTAGGAAAGTTTTCTCATTCTAAGGCCAGGCTATAATTGTAAGCCTCAATAATTGCTTAGATTCGACCCACACATAAGATTTAAGAAATATTTGTAGTAATTTTTTTTTTCTAACAATATTGTATATTAAATGGTGATTTGTGCCCATATGATTATTAAGGGGTGATTGAGTGGAATATGGGACAACAATATCGTCGCCATTGTGCTTTAAAAAATTTGAGGCATGAATAAAACACTAGTGGCGTTTGATGTGTTATTGTTCTTCTTCCTTTTCTTTAGCTAAAGTTGCATTTGAAAATGTCTCTCATTTTCTACTTCTTCAAGTTATCCACAAGTGAGTGAATGTGTTTTTTTTTAACAAAAATGCTAGGCAATCAAGTGATTTGCCCAACCGAGCCCATCTGACACACACGCGACCTTTATTTAAAGAAGAAATGAGATTTTCTCTCGGCTCGAAAAGCGCGCCTCCTTTTACCAACACGCTTCATTATATATTTCATTTTGATATTTTTGGTGTCGTCATTAAGCTGAGCATTTTTCATCCGTTTTGTTTGCGGAAAGTAGCAATTTTCGTCACAAAATGGAGAGCGTTTTCGGGAGAGAGGATGCAACAGACGAGATTACATAGGTTTTTGCATCATTTTATGTACTACAATGTTCTTAGTTTTGAAACTTGTGAAATGTTTTGTATAATCGTTGTGTGTCTATTCGTTTAATAAATGTGTATAATTGATGATGATGATTTTTTCAACAGAGAATGTTTCACATGAATCGACAATGGATTTCATGAAATCCGGTTTGACATGATGAGGAAATCCGTTTTCGATAGATATTGGTGTTTTTGGTTTTGTTAAGGCTTTTTTAATCAGTTCCCAGCAATAAGGACTGATGTAATGTGTTAGGATTGTTAATGTTTTGGAATGAATGGAAAAATGGGGTTTTTTTCCTTTTATTTGAGGATTCAAGAAATCCGTTTCATGTGGACGAATAAATCTGGTTCGGAAAATTGATGAATCTAAATGTTACTGCAGTACTCGTGTGATGTTGACGAGGAATACGTCCCGAAGGTTGGAATGTGGTTTGAAAGCGTTAAGGAAGCTGGGCTATTTTATAAAGAGTATACGAAACGTGCAGGCTTCTCTACAAAGATAAGGGACTCAAATAGATGTACGAAGACCAAGGAAATAAAGAATCAACTAATCACTTGCAATAGAGAAGGGAGATGAACATCTGAAATACCTTCCGTAGAGAAGACGAACCCGATATGTGGTGCAAATTGTCCAGCATGAATTTATGTTCACATAGACAAGAAGACTCGAAATTGGTGTATTTCTAAGGTTGTTCTCCATCATTCACATCCATGCTGTCCCGGTAAAGCCCAGATGTTACCACAACATAGGGGCCTTAGCTTGGACGTTCGTAGGATAATAGAGAATAATGATTTATCAGTTATTAGGCCATGCCAAACATTTCAGTCGTTTATGACAGCTGCTGGTGGTCACAATGAGGTAGGCTTCATTGAAAAAGATGTGAGGAACTACATCACTAGGGAGGTTCGGAATGTGACGGAAGAGGAAAATGCAAAAGAGCTTGGAAAGTATTTCTTGAGAATAAAGGAAAAGAACGAAGACTTTTTTTTTTATGAGATTGTACTTGATGCCTTGATGGTGATAAGAGAATTAAGAATGCGTTTTGGGCTGATACAATGAGCAGGGCTTCGTTTGCATATTTTGGGATGTCGTGTCATTTGACACTACTTATAACAAAAACAGGTTTTAAAATCCGGTTCATATTTTTTTTTACTTCGTTATTGTTTTAGAATCCGGTTCGTAATATTTTTGGTTGATGAGTGGTCTCACAATGCACATGTATGATTTGCCCTTTGCATCTTTTGTTGGTGTTAATCATCATGTGCATTCCATTTTTCTTGGTTGTGCTTTGTTGAAGAATGAGGACACCGATTCTTTCAAATGGTTGTTTGATTGCTAGCTTCGTTGCATGGGGAGGAAGCCACCTAGAGGGATCATTACTGATCAATGTCCATCTATGCCAAACGCCATTTCTGAGTGTATGCCAACAATGATTCATAGGTGGTGCATTTGGCACATTATGAAAAAGGTTCCTCAAAAACTAGATGGTTTAAAGGGACATAATGACATTGAACATGAAATGAGTCAGATCGTGTGGTCATCACATTCAAAAGACGTGTTTGAAGAAAGATGGGACTCATTTATTAGCAAACATGGGCTAGGTGAAAATAAATGACTTTCAGGTAAATGAGTATTTCCGCTTCAAGCCATGCATAAAATCCGCTTCGGAATAGATTTTACCTTAACTTTTTTTTTTATAGTTTACGAGATCTTTATGCAGATCGTCATCTATGGGTTCCTGTGTATCTTGATATACACTTTTGGGCTGAGATGAGAAGTACACAACGGAACGAGAGCATGCACGCGTTTTTTAACAATTTCATTACGTGGAAGAGTACCTTGATCCAGCTTGCTAAGCAATTTGATAATTGCCTAGGTAGAAAAGAACAAAAAGAGAGGGAAGCAAATGCTGGAGATTTTTACACCAATGTTCCTTGTGCAACCAATTCAGGCATCAAATTCCAATTTCAGAGAGTTTAAACGAATGCAAAATTCAGGGAAGTTCAAACACAATTCAGAGAAAAGGCTAATTGCGTGGCAACATGTAAAGAGCGTGTGCCATGTTTTGTTGTTTACGAGGTGTTAGAAGAGATTACAGGCAACAGGAGCAACATCTTTAAAGTTACATATGAATATTCCTTACTTGAAGTTAAATGGGAGTGTTTGCTATTTGAATCTAGAGGTATAGTATGTCGACATTCTTTGATGGTCCTAAGCTATGAGAGGATTGATAGCATTCCATAATGCTATATATTAGAACGATGGTGTAAAAACATAAAGAGGAGGCATACGAGTATAAAAAGCAGCTATGATGAGTCATCATTGGAGCCAAGGAATATAAATTATGATGTTATGATTAATCGTTCCAAAGTACATTGCGAGGCTGTTTCGAGGTGTGAAGTGTTGACAGCCATGGTTCATAGTGCTTATGATAAACTTGAGGCTGATATGAAAGAATACAAAGCAAATAGTGATGTGCAATCCATCCTGAGATATGACGATGGTTCTGTAAAAATGATAAATGATTTGTAGACGTCAACACATGTTAGATCAAGAGGACGTCCGAAGAAACGGTTGAGATCGGTTTTGGAGAAAAATATTGCATATAAGAAGAAAAAAAAAAAAAGAAAATAAAGCAGGGTGATATAGTTAGAACATTCTAAGCTGATCGGTTTTTTTATGTAAATCTGTTTCGGCTTTATGCATATATCCAGTTAAGTTATCTTTTTACCAAATAAATCTGGTTAAGTTAAGCGAGATATGTTATGCATTTATATGTACTGACGTGTCCAAAATTTTAGGATCAAATATATGCTAACAATATAGATTAAAGGATTTGTTAATGTAATATACTTCAATGAATAAATAAATGAACAAGCCACAATATTTGTAAAATGAAATCAATTACAACGAACCGATAATATCTAAACAAGACGAAGCGGATTTGTAACTATAGATGAAACAATTTGGAGTACGAATAGAAGCAATGTGTATCTAATCGAATAAATGTATGCCAATGAATAATAAACCCTAGATCAATATATATTAACAGATATGCTAACTATATATATCAACAGATTTTTTAAATTATTTAATTACAATAAATATATAAACAAATAAAGGAACAAATAAGTCAGATTGTTTATAAACTAATGTTCAATGTTATTTTGTAGGCAAATCAGGAGTTGATATTTGAACGTATAGACTTCGAAGAGCAGCACTAGGCCTCGTCACTCGCATATTTTGTGCTGCCGTTATTATATCTGCCCTCAATGAATTCTCCTTGCTCATGATTATCTTCATGACGATCTTTTTCCTGAATTCATCGAGCATAGGCTATAATTGGAAAGAAAAATAGGGATGTTAGTTAGGATATAAGAAAGTCGAACCGGAAAAAAAGCTTAAATCAAAACGTGGATACTCGATTACTTACTTCAGTCCATTGTTCAATATCGTATGTGCAACACCTGGCTAATTTGATGGGATCTATCAACTCCATCCATTTCATGACAAACACTGCACAATCTCAGTCATTTGGCTGCTGAGGAACGTTGATATATCTTGTCGGTAAAGACCATGAACCTTTCTTCAAGATGGATGGAGCTCCAGCCCATTTCAGTACTTGATTCACTATGTTAGACTACAAATGTTACAAAATTAAACGTAGTCAGAACTAAGAATAATCATTACCACAAGATGAACCGAATTTATGAAAGAGGTTGAAGGAAAATTTATAACTTTTAATTAGAGACGAAACTTATGGCAAATTTGTTCAGGGCTATTCTCTCGTCTGTTGGGGAGGATATGTTCTTTGAATCCAGAACAAACATCTCTGGAACAGACTTATCCAGAACATACAACCACCAATGTTCTGAATATAGCACAGGTGCAAACAGCTGCATATTAAGAACAAATTTAATTAGCTAATGATAAGGCGGAGACAATGACAGTTAGTTCTAAACGAGGATACTATGCACTTACAAATCTATGGGAGACGAGTTTTTCTCTGTTAAGGTAATGGAGATACTCATCATGATTCGTTAATAAGCTGATCTCGTGTTGTCTCCTCTTCTTCTTGTTCATCCAGTTGTGGTGATGAGCCTGGAACATCCTTTGCTGAAATTATCAAAAAACCAAAACGGATTTAATTCCGAAGCGGATTTAATATGGACTTCGCAGGGAATTTTTAACACAAATTAAATAACAAAGCAGATTTAATACGGATTCAGAAACGGATTCTTAACAATATCTTAGGTGGAATGCAATACACGAGCTTTTCATACCGCTCGTCCTCCTCCCCATTCAGTACGTGGCACATGAGGCCGACAACCTTTATAATATAAAAAAGGTTTAATTACTCTGCAGGTCCCTATAGTTTCACCAAATTTTCAATTAAGTCCCTATACTTTTTTCCTTTCAATTGGGTCCCTATACCATATTTGATTTTTTAATAAGGTCCCTATTAACAGTAAACATCTAAAAAAACGTTAAAGGAGTATAAATTTACCAATTTATCCTTATTATTTATTTAAATATTTATTTTTTTCTGGACATTATACTCAGTAAAGGAGAACCTAATCCCCAGCCCTACTCGAGCCCAAAACAAAGATAAACCATCCCTAATTCATCACACCCCTACCCCTAATCAGATTCTCAACCTTCACTGCCAATAGCACAAGCTATTCACTCTTGTTCATATCACAAACAATACATGGAACCTCCATATACATCAACGCTAGTTCCCAACATGTGAATGCTTGAGCAACCTTCCAATGCTTTTTTTATTATTTCATTTAAATTGTTTCCCGACCAAGTTCTGATTTACTTCTTCTCTAATTTGCTTCCTTGCAAACTTAAAGCATTTTCCAATATGTTTATATTCAATGATTTTTCAGCTCTAATGATATGTCTAATGGAAAAAAGGGGGGTTTATGCTCTATGAGGGACTCAAGTTGTTAATCGCAACTAGAAAAGAGTAAGAACCAAAATAAACACTTGAGATACCAACTTACCATCCTTTTTATTTATTTCAACCGACCATTATATCAGGTCTTTGCCCAATTTGCACCTCCAACGGTTTCTCCAAATCTGTAAACCCCAGCAATGTTGTAAGCCAAGCCACGAGATTAATTCCATAATTTCACTGAGATATTTGGACTCAGTGGATTTTTCCAAGCAAAACGGTATACGCCGTCAGCTCAAGCTGCGTTGGAACCTGAACCATTAATTTAATTAGCGGTACCAGCTTAGTGCCATCGGGAATCAAATGAACTGAAATTAAGGACATGGAAAGGATCACGTAAATATTTAGTTCACAAAAACGAACACCTAGGTTAAAAGTTTGGCCCAGAACGGACCAAACCGCGAAATTACAAAATACCACTCATAAGTGGCTATATAAAGGGACTCAACATGAGCAATCAGCTCATTCCTTCCATCCAATTCACGATAAAAGAGAGAGAATAGGCAGAGAATTGATTCAAGAGTTACTTTGAATCAATTCTTGAACTATTCACCACCGCCTTCCGGTCGCGATAACTTTTGATCCGGAGCTCCGGTTGACGCATTGTTTGTGGCTACGCGAAGCCCTCGTCATCCTCTATGTTTCTATCATAACATTGAGGTATGGGTCTCGAAAATTCCTACCCATTTCTCTCCTTTAAATTCTGCGAAAATTTAGTTTAGTAACCTTGTTTGATTTTCAAAAATTCAACATCATAGGTGGTGTTCTAGCTTGCTCTTGAGTCATGATTTAAGACTACAACATTAAACCCGGTGAGATCATTCCAACCCTATGTTCATCAACTTTGCATGAACATTTGATTCATAGAAATTGGAATTTTGGTGTTATATTGTGTTGTAGATAATAGTTGATGCTAGATAGAGGTTGATGAAGTTAAAGACAAGGTTAGATGATGCACTAGCTAGCTTGGTAGAGCCTTGGTGATGGTGGGTATGGAAGCTTGGTACTTGGGTGCTCAAGTGGAGCGGTGGAACCACGTATGGTGAATTGAGCGTTGGAATCCAGGTACGGTTTAGGATTCGTTAATATATAAGTTAATCTAGCATGATAAACTAGGCTAGTGGACCTAGTATTGCCCTTTAAATGAGTTAAATCGAGATGAGATAGAATTATGATATGGGTGGGAAAGAATGTTTGATATGAATATATGTTGATTGATGATGATGATGATAGAAATGATAATGTTGATTGTGTGTGTTGTTTGGATGATGGAATGATGATGATGGTGAAGAGGATAAGATGATAACATGATGAATTGATAATGATATATGAAATGGTGAAATGGTTTTTAGAGACTTAGTACCTATGTATGAGATGTGTAACATTGAATGATTTTATGCTAAGGAGTATTGGTATCTATTGGTTTGTATGAGTGAAAGTTTTTTTGAAAGGTTTAGTAATGGTTAAAAAGGATTTGAAAGAGGGAAGTGATGTTTTTGCAGGTTTTGGTAAAAATGAGTTTTTGGCTAACTTTGAGGAGTCCTAAAATCAGTTATATTTTGAATAAATTCATGACTTTTATATGGTCTTAAAGTTTGTTTAAAAATCTTTCAAATGGCTTTGGAACGAACGGATTTGGAGTTTTGAGTAAAAAGTTATGAAGTTTCAAAGTTGGTTAAAAATTCTGAAAATGCTGTCAAAGCTGTTTTGCCTAGAGAATCGACTCGATTTTTCCCAGAATCGATTCGAATATGTCCAGAGGCTATAAAAACGTGTTTTCGAAGCTTTCAAATCGATTCTAAGTGTCTAGAATCGATTCCCAAGTGTCCAGAATCGACTCTAAGTGTCCGGAATCGATTCGAAAATGTCCAGAGGCCATAAAAACGTGTTTTCAAAGCTTTCGAATCGATTCTACGTGTCCAGAATCGATTTAGTTCAACCCAGGAACCATTTTTAAGAGTTTTGAAGCTAGAGAATCAATTCAGGGATGCCCCAGAGTCGATTCTAACCCTGAAACTTTTGTTTTTCAAGCTAGTTTTCAAAGTAATGTTCTACCCACTACTCCTTACACCTAGTTAACATCTCATGCATGGTAACTAAAGATGATAGATGAACTTTAAGGGAAGATAATGAGTAAGATGATGATGAATGACATGATGATTATGATGAGGCCCCAGTGAAATGGTGGGAAGGTGAGATGCCTTAGCCCTGTTTTCCTCCTGGTGGTGTGGATGATTCCCTCTGAGTCCTTGAGCGATGGGAGGAGGTGGCAAGAGGTCCCTTAACTCTGTTGTCCTCCTTGGATGTAAGCTCGACGCCAGAGAGATGTTGGGAAGGCGAGAGAGGCCTTAGCCCTGTTTTTCTCCTGGGTGTGCTTTCAGAGAGACGGTCCTTTGGTTAGCTACCGGACCAAGTCGGGTTGGCCTTATAACCGATCTAATGAGCTCATTGGCCGTAGGGACAGGCATGCATCATGTGCATTTGTTTGACATTGTTTGGGTTTGCCTACTTGCTTTAAATTTAATTGCTACTTGCGGTATGTGCCTTGTTGTGACTGTTGTGTGATTGTTATGTGATTGCTTGTGTCTGTGTGCTTGTGGGATTTGAGTGGGAGTAGGATGAAAAAGAAACAAGTAGAAGGTGTATGAGATGAGAATAGAGTTTGGAAAGAGAACTTGAAGGAACAACTAGTATATGAACCCTATTTAGTAACAAGAGAGAGAGTTGCATGCCGCGCTCAGTGAGGTTGAACTTGAGAAAACCCGAGTGCCGAGT
>JASCZI010090843.1:49433-68025 GCA_036250425.1 Stylosanthes scabra
CTGATGCAAACATGAATCAAATGAATCCCCAAAAATAGAAAAATCATCCATGAAAATATCAATGAATTTTTCAACCATATTAGAGAAAATAGAGAGCATGCATCGTTGGAAAGTAGCAGGTGCATTACATAAATCAAAAGGCATTCTACGATAAGCAAAAACACCAAACGGACATGTAAATGCTGTCTTCTCTTGATCAACCGGATCAACCGCAATTTGGTTATATCCAGAATAACCATCAAGAAAACATTAAAAAGCATGCCCGGATTATATCATTTTTATTCTACCATTACCCTACAAAATTTACTACACTCTTCATAACAAAAACAAACAAAAATCTTCCTTACTTGGTGAGCACACTCCATCCGTAGCTCTCTCCCTCTGTTCTCACTCTTTCATTTATTTTATTCATATCTACAAACACTACAACACTTAACCACATCTTGTAACAACCTGAATTTCGGCATATCATGATCATACCTACGGCCAAGTCGCTATGACCAAACACCTGTATAACTACGTATAATATAGAAGCCTTTTCACTGTACAAAATCAATAATTACCAGAAAGAATTCCAAACTTACATACATCACTTCAAATCCAAATACAATTATATACATACACAAAGAATTACTAAGAAATATATATACATATACATACAAAGACTCCTACCTCTCTTGAAAAATAAAACCTGAATACAAAGGCGAGAGGAAAATTTTCAAATACAATGTCTTTATCCGATACATACGAAAAATAATAATCTGTAAATATAAGAGACAATGGAATTCATGAATCTAAGTCCTCGAACTCTTCGAACTGGTACCTGCAATCAGTTTCCTGAAATGTTGGGATGTAGGGGGGTGAGAACCAAACCACACGGTCCCAGTAGAGGGGTTTTTAGAATTGCTATAATATGATACAGTGTAAAGAAAATCTGTTCAGTTTGTAAGTGATTAAAGCTAACCTCACGAACCGTTCTTAAAACCTTATGATCAAGAAATGTCAAGATTCATTTAAAATACCTTTACTGCTTTAGGATACACTAGAATACATTCTCAAATAGAAAATCATTACTTTAAAGGTACAACATATTGAAAACACCAAAATCTAAACTCAACTCAAGTACACTCAAGGGAAAAATCAGGAAAGCATCTACACATATTCAATCCAAGCAATAAGAACATTCAGACCATCCAACTTATACCTACCATAAACATTCAAAAAGCCAGACAGACAAGCAAACAAAACAACAAGCTCAAACAGTAATGCATCACAGAGCAAATCACACACAATCAAATGCAACACACCACAAAGAAAATGCAACAGACAATATGATGCATGTCTACCCTAAGCAGGCCATGAGCTCATGTGTCGGTTGTTATCCGCAACCCGACGTTATCCGATACCCTTTTGACCGGATAGGGTTTCACCACTATGCGTCCATAGTTGTGCATATAGCACCATAGCCATAATAGGGCATAACATATGTGATCACTTTGACGTTAATTTTCCATACGCCACAGGGGAAACGTTCCTTAAACCATTTTGGGGAGCGACCCCGCCATGGTTAAATCACAAAACCAGTTCAACCGGCACATTCCGTCATATAATCATTCATCAATCATCATTTATCACATCACATCATCAGCATATAAGCCACAGCTTTAAAAGATATAGTCATTAGCTTCTTTATACAAGCCTCATTGATCAACGTTCACATCATAAATACACTAACCGTAGCTTTAAAAGAGACATAATCATTAATCAAATATTCATTAGTTTACATAGTTCTCATATATGCATAAAATTGAAGAAAGTGAGATAGCTTCTAAAACTGCATAGCAACTACTCTTTTCCAAAATTCACCAAAAATTCCTTATTCATTTTCAACTTCTGATTTTTGGTAAGGTTATACTAAAGACATCAATCAAAATAATGGTTTTGGTCCTACTTAATTATAAGGTAAATAGAAGTTTATAAACCCTTTAAATTGTGGCTGCCCTGCACCTTTATTTAAAGAAAAACAGCAGCCACTACTTGTAATTCAAATTCAAGATAAAATCCAATTTTGAACAGATAATTCTAGATTTTAACTTGGGACAACTACACTAATATAGGTTTCATTTCCCATTGTTTTCAAGTTGAAATCAGCTCTGAAGAAAATGTTACACACTTTGGAAGTTGGTTTAAAATTCTGCAAAATCCTGCTTTTAAAATCAGCGAGCACAACTCATTCCGGATAGCACATCTCATTCTTTAAAACTCGACCAAACATGAAATTTGGACCAGATATAATAGACACATAAATCTTTCATTTCCAATTGGTTTTAAATCAATAGCTTTCCAGAATTGTGAGTTGCACATGTTAGAAGTTGCTGTTACGGAAAACAGATTTTGGTTTTTCGCTGCATGAAGTACCAACCTTAAAAAATTCACATCTTTTAAAACATAATTCAAAACACTCTGAAATTTCATGACAACAAAATAGACTTATTGAAATTTCATTTAAAATTGGTCCCATGCCAAAATGAATTTTGAGGAGAGAGCAATAACTAAAACAAGTTGCTGATTTTTCTGCAGAATTTCTGCATGACTAGTTTTGAGAAAACAAAATGCCACACCCTTCAATTTTAGATTTGAAATCTAAATCCTTCAAAACAAAATCCATTAATCAAGACAAACCAAATTTTACTTCTCTTAGTTAATTATAAATTTTATAAAGACAACATAAAATTTAATCAACTTCCTTATCACACAAATTCAGTTAAAACCTTAGAGAAATTTAAACATAATTTCCCCTTAAATTCGGACCTAACCACCCTCCAAGGGTTCCAACCAAAATCAACACCTATCAACCATTTCTCAACTTTTCTAAATGTAGAATCAAGTAACCCAAAGCAAGTATCAAAGCAATCTTATTCATTTGTCAAAACCAAATCATGCAAAAAGGAGCTAACAAGTAAATCAAACAATTAAACATAAATATTTCCTTTTTGTGTATGTGTGGCCTAAATCCTCTAATCCACCCACCAAGAGACTTCAGTCAATTTTATCTTCTTTAAGTTTTGTTTTCAGTCAATCACTCCAAACAATTCATAAGAATTAGCTTAATCACATAAATGTATAAAAATCTATGTCTAATTACAACAATTCCATAAATAAAAAGAGAGTTTTAGAAAATCTCCCCCTACCTTAAGTCGCTTAAATTCGCAAAATTAACTTATAACCCTCGCAGCAACCGCAGTTGTAAACTCACAACAACGAAGCTGCCGTGAACCCCTTCTTATTCACTCGTAACAACAGTAGCAACCAAGTTCGCTTCCATAGCGTCAGTAGTAAGCTTTAAACTCGACATGCCATTACAGCTACTTGATCCACAACTCAAGGGAAATAGAGAAAGGGATAGCAACAATAACTAGTGTTCTACCAAGGCGGCAGTAACTCTTGCAACAGGTGCATCCCTTACCGGAGATGCAAAACATAGTAAGAAGACTATTCCGGCGATAACAACGCTCTTACAGCAGCGGTTACGGCTTGGCAGCAGCAAGGCTTCGCTGGAAACTCCCTTCCCTTCCTCCTTCGAACTCGTTTCCTCTCCCTCTTCGAGCTTCCCTTCACCGCGATGGCAAGGAACTCCACGGTTACTGAAGACGACAGCAGCACCACGAAGCTCGACGACGATCTCTCTCTTTCCGTTTCCCTCTCGTTGGCGCACACATAGGACTCAGCCTCCCCCTTTCTCGACGGTGACAGAGTTTCAAGCAACGACGACGGCGGGTCTGCATCTCGACGGCGACGGAACCTCAACCCACGTTTCTCTCTCTTCGATCCTCTCGTTCTTCATCTTATGTCTCTCTACCTCGAACTCCCTCTCTCTATTCCTCTCGGCGGCGGCACGGCGGCACTCTCTTCCTCTTGTCAGCGCCGCCGTTCTTCCTTCCTCCTTCAATCTATCTCTGCGTGGGTGTGTGTTGTGTATAGATTAGGGTTTTGTGTATGTGTAACTCAATTGATTTGGGAATTTAGGTTGAAATTAGGTTTGGAAATTTGGGATTTTAGATTATAAATAGAAATAGCAAGGGTAGGATAGGTATTCATTGGAATTGGAGGGATGGAACCCTCTAATGAGAAGAAGGATGTTAACGAGGAAGATTCCAAGGAAGAGGTCCCTGCTTCATTTTCCTTGCTTATGGACATCAATGAGGAAGAAAGACTACCTACGTCATATCAAGGAGTTGAAACGTCGTCCTGAGCTTTCACCTCTCCGCAGCAGACAAGCTTCTGCACCAGATTTACCAAGGAGGCAACTGATCGACAGTCTGACGGTCATAACGCTTCGAGTTATGATTTCCTTGGAGTTTGGCAACCGCCATTGTCGGGTCCGAGTCTTTAGTGTGCCTCGCTTGTTAGAACAATAGAGGCTTAGGAAAGTTGTTGTCGTTGTTGTAGTTTCTTTTATGTTCTTAGTCCCGCGACCTAGTCTAGGAGACCTGTGTATGTAAGGTCAGGCCGGGTAAGACTGTCATAGATAGGTGCCTAGAGTCTGTAAGGATACTATTGTTATATGTCATATATATATATAATCTTGGGACTTCTTGTTATACGAAGAAGTTGTTATATCTACGTATGAGTTATATTGTTTGCTTATAATGATTGTCGCGCTAACGCTTTCACGACAGGCTAATACTAATAATATGGTCTTAAAGTTTAGAAATTTTAGGTTAGGAAATGTGGCATCTCAATTGTAGGCGCAGTCGACGGTGTCGAAAATTGGGATGTTACAATCAGGGTCGAACCGAACACTATGGAGAGGATGAACGAAAGATTCATCATCGAAGTGGTAGCGCCTAATCTTGAAAGTTCCCAGCTCAGCGTCGGCGTCCTATCGAAATCTTCGAACTTCTCACATTTCTCGTACTCATAGAAGATAACGCCACTTCCCATCTACGTGTGGGTTAAAGAAAGAAAACGAGGGTGAGAACCTATCGTTCCCAGTTGACTCCTAGGTCAATTACTCTATCCTAGTGGCTCACGTCACGTAGGTAGAGTAACAGATAGCAATGAAGCATATAGCGAAGCAGATAGCGACAGCAGATAGCAAGGCAGACAATGAAGCAGGACAGAGACCCGAGAAGAACGACACGGACAAACACGCAAGGCAAACAAGGCAGACAAGACAAGCAAAGCAATGAAATGCGGTAAACACACACAATCAAATGCGCAAACATGTATGATGCATGCCTGGTCCTAGTGCAGGCCGTGAGCTCATGCGTCGGTTTACTTCCCGCACCCGACGACTACTTAGGGATTAACCCAAGTATGGTTCACTCACTGTCAAATGTCGTGGATCCCGTCCGATCCAAAGCGGCCCGCAACTTCCTAACGAAGCGCGTCTCATAATAGTACCCCAGGTACTTATAAAAGGGTGAGGATCCCGTCACCAGAGCATATAAAAAGGAACCGCATCGACAGTGAGGAACAGGATGATCGTTATAGCCTTTCAGTAGCGAGCCTTCAAGCTTAGTTATAGACAAGCGGGACGATACCCAGCCCTTGCAGCTCTTATCACTTAACAAGCGGGACGACACCTAACCCCTGCAACTCTTATCACGTAACAAGCGGGACGACACCCATCCCTTGCATTAGCATTTATTCAGCATTAGCATAAGCGTCTTAGCATAGCATAGCCTTTAGCGTTCACCGGTTCATTCTATTCAACCGTTAGCCGGAAAGCGGATGTAGCCGGATTAGCCTTCGGTCTACATGACTTAGTTGAACCAACTGGTTTGACAGTAACGCAAATCCGATAGGACCGATACTTGGTCGGTTGCCAGACCAATCCGTTTCAAGGGATTAAACCGGTCCAGAACCATAAACCATTCCCAAGAAAGAAACCCGTTTCGATCGTCGTGTCCCATACCATCGCCGACCAAACCGAATTGGTACCAATCGTCACATCTAGGTTTACTCTCTCAAATTTGGGGCTTTCTTATTGTGTAGCACATTTGTGCAAAAAGCTCTATTATTCTCTTGAAGCTTTTACTTTTTGATTCCATATGGTTCAATTATGAGAGCCTAATATAGCTATGTGATTAGTAGCTTATGAACAACTTCTTCGCAGCTTTTATTAAATTATCATGTTTGCTCTTATAGCTTACGTTCTTATATCTTAATAGCTTTCCAAAAGCCAAGTTTTATTATTAAGCCTCTTAGCCATCAACTCTTTTCAAAAAGCTTTCTTTATAACTAGATAGATACATAAATATATTTTATCCAAATATATTTATCATTCTTAGCCATAGTTGTAAAAACCATACCGGTCATCAAACCGGTGAGGCTACTGGTTTAATGATTTAAAGGTTCAACCGTTAAGTTACTAATTAAACCGTTAAACCGGTCTCAAATAAATAAAAAATATAATTTATGAAAAATATAACATCAAAAGTTAAAATACATGTCTTTAACAAACATAAAATCTAAATTCTTATTATAAATATAATTTTTATAACTATTATATATTTAAATATTTAATAGATATTATATAATATAAATAGAAAAGACATGTTATAATTCATTAAAAATATTTGTTTTTTAATTTATAGATGTTGAGTAAAATTTAGTATTTATTTAAATAATTATTTATAATAAAATATAGCCAATTTAAGAAATAATAAGTATAAATTAAAATTAAAATTAAATAAATATAAAATAACTTGAAAGGATATTTGAGGAAAAGAATCACAAAAATAAGATTTTATCAATCATTAATTCATCATTGTTGGAGATGGTTGGAAATATGCACATTTGATATATAGATTTTAATTAGCTTTGCATAGAAAGAAGTTCAACACAGCTTGGTGGTCAATGCTTTTGGATTGTAATTATTTAAATAAATATTGACCGGTCCGGTTCTCCAAAACCGTCCGGTTTCCACCGGTTTTCTACTGAACCGCCGGATTCAATCCGGTAGACACCGGTTCTTCTGCACATGCGATCCAATGAGCATGTCGAACCGGCGAGGGGTCCGGTTTTCCGGTTTATCGGTCCGACCAGCCGGTTCGACACGGTTTTTACAACTATGTTCTTAGTACTTAGCTTATTACCATATCAAAATGCTTTTAGCTTTACTTTATAATAAGGTATTTTGTTTTCCAAAACATTATATGGATTCCTTATGTATATAAGCTTATGAGTAAAATACTTATTATACTTAAAATAAATCTTTTATTCTTCTTTTGTCATATATATATACTTATTTATATATGTTATTAATTTCAAAAGCCTTTTACATATTATAACTACTATAAATATATTTTCTCCAAAATATATTTATTTTCTACGTCACTATCTTTTATTATTTATTATCACTTTCATTAACATCATTACCTTCATTAATTCTTTTATAACTTTCCATTGTAATTATCATCATTTTTATTATTGGCTAGCTTCAAAACTAACCGTTCTTTACGGATATTTTATTTAGCTTATTATATATTTTAACACCTCATTTTATATTTATAAAACATATTTTCTTTAGAGGATTTCCAGAACCAAAGCATTTTGATTAAATCTCATTTTTGACCTTAGTGTCATTTTCCGAGAAACCGAAATAACACTAGTTTACTAAAACTCACATAGAAAATCCATTTTAAATCCTTTTCAACTCAAACCAAAGCCATTTATCTTCTAACACTTATGTCTACCCACTGTAAAATCAGTTTTGCAATATAATATATTTTAATGACAATTCTGCCCTTACCATTTTTCTTTAAAAACAGAAATGCACTAGTTTATGAAAATATTTATAACTTTTTCATTTCAAAACCTATGAAGGTCAAACCAGTTGCATTTCGTTACTCACACATCCCTCTATCTCCAGTAAAAACAGTTTTAACAAAAGATATTTTCGAAATGACAAGACTGCCCTTGAAGCCCTTGTACCCGGTTCGGTTTTAGCTAGTCTAGGTAATTAATTTATTTACCTAAGGTAACTTTATTATTTTAAGATGAAATTTCATATTTAAGTTCAGTAGACACATATTTAACCCCCATAAAAACAGTTTTGAAAAAAACTTTTATTAAATGATACTTTTACCCTTTTTACCCCAAACTAGTAAAAATACTTTAAGCCACTTTAAAGCTTATTTCTTTTTACTTCCGAGGTTAAAACCATTTCAAAACATATTTATTTAAATTTTTCAGTTCTAGAAATTTATAAGACACATTTATTTACCATTTTCCCCTTACCTTTAAAAACACACTTATTTACATTTTATTATATTAATCTTTTAGAACCGATTTTTATGTATTTTAGTAAGTCTTTTAATTATATTATTTTTTCCCAAACTTGAGGGAAACCCTCAGCCATAGCATGTATATAGCAAGCAAAATTTTTTATCATCATTGCTTATTGAATAAGCACATGGCCGAACGGCCTTAAAGCATTATAAGCCACTTTTTGGCAAGCATTAGCACAATATCTCAAGCATTCAAGCATAGCAAGCATTATCATATAGCAAAGCATTCAAGTAAGCATAGCATTCATGTTTTTCAAGCAAAGCTTCAAGCTTTCAAGCATAGCATCAAGCATTCATTTTAAAGCTTTAATCTTTGTCGAGCCTTTTAGCATATAAGTCATTTTCAAGTATATATATGACCCAAAACAAAATCTAAGGACCCTAACCCCCTTACCTCTTGTAGATCTCTTGTTTAGCCAAAGAATGGACACGAAAGCCCCTTGATATTTCGGTTGAGCTAAGCTTCCTAAGTTTGAGACCTAAAGAAAAATATATGGCAAGATAAAAGCTTATGTGAGTAAGGGCTCTCTAGGATCACAAGCTAGATTGGTTTTGCTCTTAACTTCTACAAAAATGAAGATAATGGAGGTAGATGATGTTGATGTAGCTACGGCCAAGAAGAGAAGTAAATGAATGAGCTTGTTGTTGATGAACAATCTTTGAAGAATGATGATGGTGATTTTCAGCCATAAGGAAAAGAATGAAGGACCTTGCTTTTGATGATACTAAGATGATAATGATGAAGAGGAGATTATGAGAAGAAGAATGATGTATGATATGGTGGTGTTAGGGTATGAACTTAGGGTTTGATGTTCTTCATGTTCATCATGTTCATATGAACATTCAAAGTGTTCTTGCTAAAAAGAGGTGTTTGATCTTTAAAGTAGGAGAGAGATGTTTTTAGTGTTTTTAATGAATAAAAATCTGAAATGGATGGGTTAGAAGAGAGAGAGAGTTTCTAAAGTTTAAGAAAGAGGTTAGAGAATTTGTGAAGTTGTTTTTGGTAGAATTTTTATATGAAGGGTTAAAGTGAGATGTGTAAAACCCCATATTTCGACAATTTGAATATAAAATTATTTGTGTTTTATTTTATTTATCCAAGTATATATATGTTATATATTTGCATAAATTATTTTATTATAAGTAATAAAATGAATTCCTTTCAATAACTTAGATTTAGAATGATTAAAATTAAGATTATGTTACTAACATTTTCGTTTTAGATTATAATGGAGTACTTTATGTATCTAGAATAATAGAGTTTAGTAATTACTTTATTTATTATAGTAAATTATTTTAGTGTATTTAGGCTTTAGTTTATTCGTTTAAGAATTGATTTTCATAAATTATTAAATGTACTTAGATAAATTTTTTTAAAAATTAATTCTAAATTAAACTAGAAACTTATTTTATTTTCAATATGTTATAATTAAGGAATTGATATATTTTAAATAATATATTTAGTAATTGAAAATTAATAAGGGTTTAGTAATTTAAAGGTAATAATAAATTGATAATTTGATTAGAATAGTTAATGTTTAATTTAATTTTTGATACTAAAGAAAAATTAAGTATATTATATTATTTCTAATTTTAAATTAATTAAATAAGATACATGAAATTAATTGTTAAGCTAAGCAAATTGTATATCTAAAATAATATTGTGTAATTAAAAGCATGAAATCACAGACATTCACATGTTTCTGTTAGAAACGGGAAAAGCAGAAAGTCGGGGTCTTACAGTTGCTATATTACTTATGTCCCTTTGTCCCTTAGTATCATAGTGTCTCTATCTTATTTTCTGATTTTGTGTTAGTGTCCTTGTCAAGTCTAAGTCCTTTTTTTTAATTGGATAAATGACATGTAATCTCTTGAGTGATCTTAGACAAAGCAAGTGCTAATTAATGTACACAATGTGAAGATGTAATGCTTGCATGAACACTCAATAAGAGAATCTTTGTGGTTATGAATTAAGCTTTGTTGATTGATTAGAAAGTGAATTTCCTTTTGAGAAATCGTCTAGAGAGTTATTATGTGGCTTCTTCATAAAAGGATAAGTAAATTTCAGTCAGTAGAACAAAAAAGTAAAAAGAGGGAAAGAAATTCAAAGAAAAAAACAATAAGGCTTTGAGCATCAATGACTGGGAAAGAAAAGGAATAAAAAGAAAAACTCAAAGAGTTCTCCCATGTTATATGCTTGTGGTGCAAATGTTTTAGGGAAAGAGGTTTGGGTAAGTAAATCCGAGGAGTGCTTTATCACTTGATAACTTGAACCAATTGGTCCGGGATTGTCGATTGAACACCTACTCTAAAAAGCCGCCTTGTAACAGAGCATTTAAAGTCAAAGAAAACCCCTCATAAAGAACCATAAAAATGCCAAAATACTGACTGAAATAAAATAGTGAAAAAGTGTGAAGAAGAGGTTGCATAATATCACCTAAGAGAGGGGACTTGAGGGACTCATCTTTTCAAAGAGATCAATAAGTGTGGAGAAGTACCATGAGGAAATCTTAAGAGTATCAATAGAGCAAGAGAAATTGAACCTTAAAATATATTTTGATTCTTGCTTTGTTTGAGGACAAGCAAAAGATTAAGTTTGGTGTTGTGATGCATGGGCATCTTTGGTTGTTTTTAATCTCAATTTCTCTTGAATTATATGAATTTTCTTGTGATTATTACCCTTAGAATTGTCAATCAAACAAACTTGATATTCTTTAAGTTTTGTTTATGTTTATAGAGTATTTCACAAGAGTTTTAGGTAATCAAAGACCATCTAAGAGAAGACTAAAAAGGAGTGAGCAAAGAGAGCAAGAAAAATGAAGAAAATCTAAGTCATGGAACCCACGTTATACGTGGAAGTTCCCACGTTATACGTGGGAATTGACGAAGCAAACCCAGAATTGAACAGAGGCTACACGTTATACGTGTAGCACCCACGTTATACATGGGATTATTTCTCTCTCCTCAAATTCATCCCTTGAGCCCGTGGGAATTAAAACAAAGCTTCCAGTATTTGACAGAGACTCCACGTTATACGTGGAGAAGGGAAATTACGTCCAGGAGATCTCTCAAAGGCAAATCCAATCCCAAGTTATTAGGCCTCAATTTCATCCATTAATCAAGGGCAAAATTGGAAGATTGAAAAGAAGATTGATTGAAGACTTAGAGAAGAAGATAAGCTTTGTAATTATAGAAGAGTTATGATTAGATTTAGATATGATTAGATTTTAATTTAAATTTAGATTAGGATAAGTATAAAGGGTGATTTAACCACCTAGGGTTATTCACTCAGCACATTTGTTTTCCATAATTCTTAGGTTTTAGTTTTCATCATGAATTGCTAAACTACTCCATTGTTAAGGGTGATGAGCTCTGTTCACCCATCATGAGGTAGTCTTTTTGTACATTCAATTAGTAATTCAATGAGGTATTTTCAGTTATCTTCTATGCATGATTTAATTTCTATTCTTCATCCGAATAGTTTAGAATCATTGAGAGGTGTTCTTAACTTGTTTATGGCTAAATTAATTAGATTGAGAGATCTATTAGTTTATGCTAGTTGGAAATAAATTCACATAATCAATTAAGTCTACTAGAGATAGGAAAGATAATTGTTATGCAACTAATAATTATGTGAGTTAAAATTAAATTAGAACTAGTTTGGATAGAGTGACATTTAATCTAGTCTAGGATCACTTTTGAGACTCATAAGGATTAGAATCTGATTTAGATCTTCACCTATTTATCTAATTAATTGACTAACAGATTAGCTTTTGATTAGGTAAATAGAAACTAAGTTACTAAGAGATTAGGGCTTAGTTATACTAGATTCGTTGTGCTTGATTTATGAAATCCTAGAATTATAAATCGAATGTATGCATTGGCCCTCAAGGGAAAAACATCTCTGAAGCTCTTAACATCTCATTCCATCACATTAATCTCAAGTAATTTTCTGCTCTATGTTTTTATTTACTTCATAGTGTTCGAATTCATTCACCAATATTCCTTTTCAATTTTTATTTGAACTAATTAGAATAATTGATAGATGGTATTATTAGTCCTTTATTCCTCGTGGGAACGATACCCACTTCACCGTGGTATTACTTGTACGATTCGGTGCACTTGCCGAGATCGGAGCGTATCATAAATCTTCTGCCGAAATTCTGTGGCAGGTCAGGTGAAGACCCCATTAAGCATATCAAGGACTTCGAGGTTTTCTGTGCCACCACCAGAAGGACCGGTGGTGATGAGAATGCAGTCAAGGCCTTCACTCTGCCTTTCTCTTTGGATGATAGGGCGAAGGATTGGTATCATACCCTGCTTGCCGATGTAACTTCTGATTGATCAACCTTCAAGAAGAGGTTCTTGGAAAAGTATTTCCCACCTTCCAAGACAAATGCCATTAGAAAGAAAATCTCTGGGATTGCACAACTCCATGGGGAAACTTTGCACGAGTACTACGAGCGGTTCAAAAAGTTGCTCGCGTCGTGCCCCCATTACTCTATATCTAATTTCTTGCTCATCAATTATTTCTGTGAAGGATTGACACCCACTGACAAGGCGATGATCGACGCCTCCAGTGGCGGAGCTTTAATGAACAAAACGCCGGAAGAGGCATGGGAAATGGTAGAAACAGTGGCCGACGCCAATCAGCACTTCAATTCAAGAGCAAGGAGCAAGGGCGTTTATGAGATAGCACCCTCTGAATCCACATTGCTGGCCAAATCCTTGGTCGATATTGCGGCTATCTTAAAGGAGATTAAAGAAGGGCAACAAGTGACCCCAACTTTGTTAAAACGTCAAACAGACAACTCGCGGCAGGAATCGATCAAGTATTGTGGGGTTTGCTCTTGCAACTCCCATCACACAAATGAGTGTCCACAACTCCAGGAAGACAATGTAGTGGCATCAACCCATAACTTCTATAGTGCCACCGCAATACCGCCTTACAACAAACAATACTATACTCAAGGGTGGAAAAAGCAACAGCCGAACCAATGGGGTCCCCCTCAACAAAACCAACCAAGACAGCCCTACAGTTACAATCAGCCGTAGAATAATCAAAACACCAGATACCAACCCCCGCACAACCGTCAACAATACTCTCCAACTAGTAATCCTCCAATGAGCCAAGATGAAGCCCTCCGAGCTTTCCAACGAGAAAATCAAGAAATGAAGGAATTCAATAAGCAGGCCATGATTCAACTGAACCAACTGGCAGAAATGCTACAAAAGATGATGAGTCAACAAGTACAGCCCCAGCACCAACTTCCGCCAGCTATTCCTAATCCTTTACCGTCTCAACCTTTACCAAACCCCAAGGGAGGCCTTAGTGCTATTAGTGACAAGCCGAGAGGAGAGGAAGGAGCTGAAGATACAGACGACGAAGAGGCTAAGCAACGGTTGTACGAGCTATTACTTGAAATGACTGGTGCAAAAGATGGAGAGGATACAGATAGCGGAGAAATATTGGACTTTTGTGAGGAGTTTGATAGTGACTACAAGGAAGAGGAATCTGAGAAAAAAGGAGAACTTGAGGACGAATGGGGAAATGAGGCAGAAGCTCATAATGATAAAGGAGAGATGTTCTTCATCAACACAGTCTTTAATGAAAAGAAGGACGAAGAAGAACTCCCAATTAAATGCGAAGACCAGGTTCATGCCTTGTCACCAGCAAGATAAGGGGAGTTGACATTCCCAGTTGTCTTTGTGATCCAGGAGCCTGTGGGAACATAATGCCTCACGAATTGTATGAGACCCTAAACTTGGGACCCATGAAAACAACTACAGACGTGTTCACTACTGCTGACTCCAGCATTGTGTCGGCAACTGGAGTTATTGAAGATGTGATGGTCAAGATAGGAAAACTGATAATTCCGACAGACTTCCACATTATTAAACCGCCACCAGTAGAAAAAGGACACCCCCAAATCTTGTTAGGAAGACCATTTTTGAAAACAAGCGAATTCAAATTAACTTACGATGATGACACCTTCACCTTCTCATCCGGGAAGACCACGAAAATATTCCAGATTACACCTCCTCCAAAGAAGAAAAGCCGTCGGTTGCGAGAAGACGACGGAAGAATGCGTGGCAAGGAATCAGCTCAGATGGGGATGATTGAGGCATTAATAAGAGAACTACTGAAAAAGCTGAAGGAAGAAGAAGGATTAGGAAAGAAAGAAAAAGAGAAAGAGTCGGAAGAAAGATGCCGGGCGGAACAGAAAAATTAGAAGAAAGGATCAGATAGGTCACAACCGGACTCCTTGAGTGTAACTGAAATGCTGAATGAGATGGAGCAAATTCTTTACCATAACAAGGGAGCGGATGCGCACTTGGTAAGGAACAACTCCAAATGGAAGTAACAGAACCAACACCGGCTCGTCCAACTTAAGGACGTTAAACAAAGGTGCTAGGTGAAAGATAACCCATCATGGTAACATCTTTCTAACCTTAATCTTTGTCTAATTATTGCACATCTGCTTAATTAATTGTGATAACTGTCTACCCATAAATTAGACTGGTTTAGGGTTTGTACATATTCAAAAAAAATTGGGGGTCTGGGGTGTACGCACCACCAAACCCCCATGCGCACGCACCAAGGCTCTCGGAGGAAGGAATTCACAAAGTAAAACTGGTGCGTACGAATTCACCCTACTCGTACGCGATAAGTGCTGACGCTGAAAAAAAGAGAGGGGTCCTAAAAGGACCCCATTTGCACTCACTTTTACGCACTCACTCTCACAACTTTCATTTTCTCTCTTCATTCTCCCATTTCAAGTAAGATCTTTTCTTTTCTCTCTTCATTAAATGTTTCATTTCTCATGCTTCCAATCATTGATTCCTTCTAATTATTCTCCGTGTTGATGAAGAAATTTGATGATCCTTGTCTAGTAGTGGTAGTTAATAGCTATTAATTTCAAATAACTAGTGTTAATGCTTAGTAGATATTAGTAGGTGGTAGATAATAAATGCATAGTTTTTTATTAGGTAGAAATAGGTTAGTGGCAAAATGACCTCCTGTCTGCTGATATGCTTATTTCCATGACGTTTGAAGCTAATAAATGCTAGAATTACCATATGCTTTAATTTCATATATGATTGATCAATATGTGATTTTGCATAAAGATACATCTTTTAGGTATAACTAGCATCTTTTATAGATTTTGGACAACACTCTTGAAATTAATGTGTAATATGCAATTTAAATTTAGTGGTTATCACATGGATGAATACATGAACACTTTATTAAAGTTGCATATTTAAGGCAAATCTATAAAAGAACCTTATTATTTTGGAATGTCTGGTGTTTATACATGTTGCAGATGGCACACACAAGGTCTGTGTGAGCCCCGTAATTTTAGCTAAGCAAGTAATGACAATTTGAGTAATTTTGGAGTGAGATTGGAATTGGACGAATAGCACAATAATAAGATAAATAACGCTTAGGACACAAAAACGAACATCTTCCCTAAAGGTTTGGCCCGAAACGAACCAAACCGTGTAATTACGAAATTGCCATTAACGAGCCACTCACCCAAAAGGGGGCAAAGCCCCAATCTCATTCATTCATTCTCTTCGAAGAAGGAAGAAAGAAAAGAGAGAGAGAGAGTTGAGAGCATTCATGGTGGTGGTGGTGGTGGTTTTCACTTCCGACCGCCATAACTTTTGATCCAGAGCTCCGATTGACAGACGGTTTGCGGCTACGCGAAGCTCACATCATCCTCTTCGAAATCATCTAACATGCACCAAGTGGGTAAGGCTTCTCACCTTTCGTTTCTCTCATCCAAGTTTCTGTCCGAATTGGGTCTAACCCACTTGCATGTTTCCGAGTTTCATGATCTAGGTGATGATCTAGCATGCTTGTGAGCGTGATAATCGAAGCCCATGAGTTGGGATATTCCCGGTGAGACGTTTCCAACCCTAGTCCTTAGTTTTAATTAGTGGGATAATGGTTGATTGTGTTGTATTGTTGCATGTTGTGTGAGTATGTTGTAGATGCTAGGAAATGTGGAGAATGGGAGGATGGAATAGTTGGTTGAGCATGAGAACAACAATTGATTGTGCTTGGATGCTCGATGGCGCGACCAAAGATCGCGTGTATACATTGAGCTTGGCGTCCAGGTACAGATTTAGATTCAAGCTTCCATTATTTAAGCTAGAAGGATTGCCTAGGTTAGTAGCACATAAAGTATCCAATAGGAAAATGAATGAAACTTGATGAATATGGTAGATATGTATGATTGTTGGGTAGCTATGTGACTATGTGTATGTTTGAGATTGATGCAAATGAATATGCATGTATGATTGATTGTGGTTGTGGCCTCGTGCCAATATGTGTTTCAAAAATTGAGGGTATACATGAGATGGGAACTACATGAATGGATTTGGGCCCGAGGGGCGAGATGATGAGAGAAATGAGATTGTGATGATTGATGAATGTGAGAGGATTTTTGGATGTTGATGATTGAACTGGTTTTGAAATGGTTTTGAAATGGATGAGGGATTTTTAGAAGAGGCAAGGATTTCAAAAGGAATGATTTTGAAAGGGATGAGTTTTGGTTTGTAAGTGCACAATTGGTTTCAAACTGATTTTTTGAAAAATACACGATTAGGCTGCAGGGAATCGATTCAGGTGTTAGCCGAGTCGATTCGCTGAGCATTTTGGAACGAGAGTATGGATTTTTAAGTATATCGAGTCGATTCACCTGTGGGGTGAATCGATTCGTATTTGCACAGAGACCAAAACTCCCCATCTTAAATCGATTCGTGGCTGTTTAGAATCGACTCCAATCTCGTGGCCTTAAATAAATTTGTTAAACCTTCAGTCGAGTCGATTCAAGGACGTGTCGAATCGATTCGTATTTCGACAGAGGCTAATGGATTTTAAAACTTGCCTCTTGAATCGATTCGAAAGGGCTTCGAGTCGACTCCACATTTAAAATTTCATGAACCGCCTAGGATCGAGTCAATTCGATGGATCACCGAATCGATTCGCTTTCACCCTGTTTTCAAATTTAATGTTCAAAATGCCCTCAGAATCGATTCTTCCTCTTCCAAATCGATTCTAAAGAGAAGGAACATGGTTTCCAAAGGTTTTCAAAGGTTAAGTGATGTTGATTGGAGTGGTTACATCTCATGTATGTTGACACCCTTGTTTTATAAAATAAGAACCGTGAGCCTAGGTATCAAGAGGGGCCTGAAGGGCTAATGACTCGGCTTATGGCAACAGCGGACCATCGAGAGTAGTAAGTGCCTGTGGGGTTCTTGTTTCCACGTGGGACAAGAGTTAACGTCGCGGCTTACGGTAGCGGCAGGGGGGCCTTCTGCCAGCGTCCCGGCTACCAACCTAGGTTTTTAGTCATTGAAAAGAGAAGGGAACCCCCATATATATTTATTGATGAGATGAAAGATCATAAATGATCGGGGCCGGGAAGAATGGTCCTCCAAGGAAGTACGAACGATGGTTATCCAGTGCTAGTTCTGGATCGGTCGGGTTGGCTATGATAACCGACCGGGTGAGCTCACCGTAGCCTGCAGGAATAGGCATGCATCATGTGCATTTGTGTGACATTGTTTGGGTGTGCCTACGTGTATATTATTTGCTAATTGCTGGTATTGCTTGTTATAGTGAATGTTGTGTGCTTGCTTGATTGTCTGATGGATTGTTGAAGATTGGAAATAGGATGATGTATGACCTAGGATGCGAAAAGGAAGGATGAAATAACTGGTAGTGTTGTATTGCTAGGTTAATAGGTATAATTAACTCACTCTGCTAAAAGAGGGATAATAGGAAGGCCTTGCGTGGTCTTACTAGAATTGAATACTGTAGGTTTGGCGCTCTTTCCGTACTGAGAATCCATGGGTTGGGGATTCTCACTCCGTATATTTATCAGACTTTTCAGGTACAGGTTCAAGTTTGGAAAGTTGGCGAAGCATCCGTGAAGATATACATGTGTCTAGTCTTCTCCGAGAGTCAAGTCTTCCGCTGCATGTCTTGGAGAACTAGAGGTGTCGGTGTGTGGGTTAGAGTTCGGGGTAGTCGGTGAACCTAAGCTTCGCAGGTTCTGTTGTAAGGTCATTGAACCTAGTTTGTTACGTATATATGTACCCCTATATATGTACCCCTACTTTAATAATTGTAAAGCATTGTATCTTGTGGTCTTGGCTCTATTTATATAAAATAAACTATGTTATTCATATATACGATTCGAACAGCTGTGTGATTCGGATTTAGTACTTGGGAGTCGTGTTTGTCTGTCCGTAGCGCTTCGAAACTGACCAAGCATGTTCGC
>JASCZI010090844.1:56071-70662 GCA_036250425.1 Stylosanthes scabra
CGTGTTCACACTTGTAGGAGAAGCTGTGAGCTGGCTATCTAAGTTACAGACTGTTGTAGCTCTATCTACTACAGAAGCTGAATATATGGCAGCTACGCAAGCATGCAATGAAGCTATTTGGATCCAAAGGCTAATGGAGGAACTCGGGCACAAACAACATAAGATTCTTGTCTATTGTGACAGTCAGAACGCCTTGCACATTGCAAGGAATCCTGCCTTTCATTCAAGAATGAAACACATTGGAGTACAGTATCATTTTGTTCGGGAAGTAGTAGAAGAAGGGGGTGTTGATATGCAGAAGATTCACACTAAAGATAACCTAGCAGATGCCATGACAAAACCAATCAACACTGGAAAGTTTGAATGGTGTAGATCCTCATATGGTCTATTGAATACATGAGCAACAGAAATTTTGAAAATTAGCTTTAAGTGGGAGATTGTGAAAATTAATAAAGCTAATTTTAGAAAATACATAAATAAATAATAACTAAATAAATGAAAGGTTATAATCATTCCTAGTTTATAACCATGCATAGAATTTCAGTGGTTGAAAATGAGAGGAATTATATACCTCTGATTGACGGATGGTTCATATCCAATAGACTCAACTATAAATTGAGTTTTTCCTTAGTTCATTTCAATCAGTTCATTTTCAACAAGAGCAATAGGTGTTGAGTTGTATAGAGAGCATTTTCTTTGAGAGGTTTTCTCCTATATGTGCAGAGAGAGGTGTATTCTCCTTTTATCAAGAGAGAGTGTTATTGTAATCTCCTTGTAATAGAGAGAAGTTGTAAATATTCTCAAAAAAAATCATTCAGTTATTAACATATAATAGTCAAATTTTTAATTTTTCATCTGTATAATTTTGCTGTTTCATTTGTCTGGTACCTAACAAATTATTAGACCGTGGACATACGATATATAGTTGTCCTTTTTATTTCAATATCTTTGGGTTGAGTTATGTATGTTCTGTCACTAAATTATGAGTTCTTTACTGTCATATATGCTCATTAATAATATATATATATATATATATATATATATATTAAAAACATTCATCATTAATAATTTTATATTCAATTTTAATTATGTATAATTATTAATATTTTTCGTTTTATGATAACATAATATTTATTAATATTGTTTTTTTAATGAAAATTTTATATACATAACAATATAATAGACAAAATATTTAGGACAAATTATAGACTGATATAATATAAATAATATTTTTATATTTAATCTTAAATTTTTTAACAAGTGTTTAAAATTTGTTTGAAATAATGATACTCTTTAAAATGAAATGTCTTCAATGGTGTAAAAGTGGTATTCAAACAGGACAACGAGTTTTTAGCAAGAGGTTCTTGGTCACGTTTAGCGGTTCAGAATGGCCAACGCTGGGTTAAATGGAATTGAATCAAAGTCATGAACGCTGTGGAGTTTATAGATAGCAGGTGCACACAAGAGTTGGTGGAATTGGCCGAAAACTGCAGGTGCTTTAGTTTAGATGATTGATAATCTTATGTATTGATTCATTGCTGTTTGTATTGGTAAAACTGAACTACTTGGCTCATGGTTATTGGTAGCAATGTCGAAGGGGACTTTTGGGTCAAGTTTTGTACTCTTTTTGTCGAGTAATAAATCAAATTTTCCAAAAAAAAAAAGATGAAATTTAATTTCCGTTTTAAATTTATCCAAAATATTTTGGGCAATTTGAGAAAGTTAGAGATTAATTATAGACGAATTTATAATAGATTTAATATTTTCAACTCTTTTGATATATGTCCCTAATATAAAGTATATATTGTAGAATAATAAAAGCATCTGGACAAATAAACAAATTTAAAATTTTAATAATATTTTACAAGTTAAATATTTTTAACGTCGTTTGAAACACTAATACACTTTAAAATGGTATTTACAAATATTATTATTTTTGTCCCAAATTTATGTGAAATATTTTGAACTACATTAGAAAGTTTGCAAAAGGAATATCGTACAAGAGTTTGAGACTAATTATAGACAAATTTAAAATAAAATTAATATTTTTGAAAATGTGTCTGAAATTTGTTTGAAGTTATTGTATATTTTCAAAAGAATTATAGACAACTTCTAGTTTTTGTCTCAAAACCGTTGCTAATCTATTTCAAAATTTTGGTGCCAACGGAGAAAAATTTTGGCGCCAACTTTGAGACGAAATTTAGACAAATTTTGAACAAAAGTTATTATTCCGAAACCTCCTACGAAGGCCGTCTAAAATTTGTCTCAAATTCGTCTGAAGTTAAAAAGTCATTGAGACAGATTAAATTCCGTTTGAAAATTTTATTCGAAAAAAACAAATTTCTAGTAGTGTCTGAGATTCCAACCCTAACCCATTCTGGAAGATGATCTCTCAAGTCAACCTCATGAGACAGCTCGTATGCTTTACCATCAGGGTAGTGAGCTGACACCGTTAGGGTTCTGGCACTATATGATACGTGAACACTTAGGGATTCGTAAGATTGCTTCTTCCACCTGGTGGTTGCAGACGGATTTAATAGAGTTTATATCAACTCCGATGTGTTGGTAATCGGGATCCCAACTATTAGAGTCCTGATCATGGAAGGTGTCGAACTCAACTGCCACAGCTTGGTTGTTGGCCGAAGGGTCTAGGGCACTTTTAGAATCAAATAGCCCTAATAACCCTCCCGACGAGTTGTTTGGTATTTCAGTGTCTGGCGCCGCCAAGAAGAAGGCTATGCCATCGGCAGGCTTTTGCTTCCGTCATTTGAGGGCAAAATCGAATTGTGTATCGATGTTTGCGAGCAGCTTTCTCCTTTTATCCCAGAGGTGCACTTCTTTCGAGTACAAGACTCGACCCACGTTGTTTTCCAGGTTTACTCGGGTGCTGGGTAGCTTCGTCAGTTAGACTATTGGCCTTCTCCAGTTTACTAAAAAGCTTGCATCACCTTGCAAGGTCAGGTTTTTATCATCTCTTTTCTCAAAGTTGTCGTATCTGAAAGAAAGGTAATCAAATTGTGAGTGTGCTATGTTTAGGAGCAAGAGGAAGATGGCTACTGTTATAGAAAAGAGAAGGAGAACTTTGTTGGAGAGAGCCATGGAATGGTTGATTACTTAGATGAGTATGTAGGGCTCACCGCTAGCTATATATCTTTAGTTGATGGTGTGTGATGATGAATGATGTTAGCCTTATTATGGCTATTTATACTACTTTCAATGTGACTATTATATTTTCAAAATGGGAAACACTTTATAACAAGCAAATTTATTTTACACTAGCCAGCCAAAATGTCAATGTATAAAATACACTTTTGAGTATATTTGAATTTTTTTAGTTATCAAAAAATATACTTGCTGGTAATTTTATTGCTAAAAATAATATATTGTCTGTTCATGTAACATTATTCATTAAGTTCTAGCAAATTGATAATTTTCCCACTAGTTGTTCTAATTAATAAAACTCATGTAACTTTTTTTTTCTCCTTGATTTATTACTTTATTAATATTAATCAATACTTTAGATCAACATTTTATAGTTATAATATTAGAATTTAAAATTTATAGTATTGTTTAATTTGATGTAAAATATAAATTATCTTAATTATATAGCATTTATACTTTAATATTTCAATAGTTAATCAATAATTTTTATTTATTAATATATATCAATAATTCTAAGTGTATACATATTTTGTCTAACCAAGTTCAACCAAGTTATTTATTCTATGCCAAATAGAAGATTATTTCGATATCAAATAAAATTATATTTCAATGCAATTTTTATGTTATTTGACAACATCGAAATAATTTTCTGTTAGTATTGAAATAAATGACTTGGTTGGACTTAGTTGACCAAAATATGTGTACGAATAGCATGTGATAAGGTATTAGTGAAAATTTTTAATTTAAATAAAAACCTTAAATTTATTTTTTATTTTCAATAAAATATTTTTTAATTTGTGATATAATATATTCAATAGCTAAATTATATTAATAAAATATACTATTAAGAAGGGGAAAAAGTTGCTCTCAATGAGTATAGATAATTAAAGAGAAATTGTTATAAAATCTAGTCTTTTGATCAATAATTTATTCTTTTCCTTCATTGCAAAATTATTACATCATAGCAATTTCTTTTTACGGCAACTTTTTTTCTCTTAGAAATATTATCCCCTGTATGGATAATATAACAAGTAAATTACCAAAAATGCATTTCAAAGATTTAGTAATTGATAAAAATATTTTTGAAAGAATAAAAATAAAAATATATTTTTAGAAAATTTAAAAATATAATAAGAATATCATATATGATATTCTAATATTTGCCTCGATATCAAGTTTACATTATTGTAGTATTTTTTTATAGAGAAAATCTTGGGAGCTAATATTAGAGAGCAAATACGGAACTAATATCATTTTTCCTTTTTTTCTCTCTCCCCTTTTACCACCCATTATTTTCTTAATTACACTCATTGGCTCCCTATGGGTTCCCTAACATTGGTTCCTAGCATTACTCTTTTTTATATTTTTATGGTTTTATTTTTTCAGAGTATTTTGATCAACCACTAAATAATGTGCATCATAAAATCATCACAACTAGTACATATGTACATCATGCAACAAGGGAAGGCAACACGCCAACACCTCAGTGCTTCAAAGTGCCACCTCAAAGTCTCACACTACCCAAGTCAGCCATTGAATGGGGGTATGGTATGTGTTGGAACTTGGAAGAATGATTGTTGGTTCTTGTCTTCCTTGTTATATTTTTATTTTTTTTTTTGTCTCATACTCAACACACCCCTCACTCACACACACTTCACAACACAGCTAGGGCTGTGGTTCGAACTTGTGTGGCTTCACAATGAGGCATTTAGTTATGCCATCAGGACAAGGCCTCAGCCACATTGGTGATTGTCTTCGATTAGGGTGGAAGTGCAACCCCTAATGGGATCTCACTAAAGCCCAACATTTTGTTAGTAATTTGGGCTTTTGTCACTTCAGGCTGAGTGAATTGTAATTGGGTATAAAAAGTTAAAAACTAACTCATCCTGTTATACAATAGTATTTCAATTTCAACTTTTTCATACATTGCCACAAATATGTGTTCCTTGATATGTTTCATTTTTTAAAAAGTGATTATGCAGTAATCTAATATAATTATTAATTTGATATTAAATTTACGGAATTTAAAATGCACAAATAAGTTTACATGAGATACAGCAAGCGCAACTCATTGTTAACTATGATACAATATGTATAAGTTTTTTTAATTAGGTTTTGATAGATGAATGACAAACATTGAAGATGAGAATAAGCATTGAAAGCAAGCAACAAGACAAGAAGACATATTCGTAAGATTTGAAGATGGTTTAGTATCTTAGGATTTAGGTAAACTTCTTGTCAATAACCAAACTTATTATCTCTCTCACACACACACTAGAAAATGATTTTAAGAAAATGTTTACGAATATCTTGAAAAGTTTTGTTTAAGAACAAAAGGTTTTGTCAAAATGTTAATCGTATAATAGCCGTAAATGTTTTATAATTTGTTTATGGTAAAACAAAGATAAGATTTGATTATCAATGTTTTGAAATTGTTATCTACATGTTATAAATGTTTTAAGTTGTTTTTTAGAACAAAAGAAACAGTTTTGAAATGATTCTGTAGCATGCATAGGCGTTAGTTTAAAACTTAGTGCATGTTGTCAATCTTGAGCTTTGTGCACTAAAGTGGTTGTAACTTGAGCTACAGAAGTCCAAACGAGTCAGTTCTTGTTTTTTTAGAAAGCTAATGTGTGGGGCTTCAAATTGATATGCAATAGTCCATAGTGGACACCTCGTTTGAGGTTTGCATCGATGCAGAAGCATCGGCGTCAAACTGCAGCGATGCAGAAATGGTTGCATCGATGCAGAAGTGCAGAAAATGGTCATAACGGTTAGTTTTGACAAAATGGCTTCACTCCACCTACCATATAACGTTCTACTCATCTTAGAATGCTATAAATAGATGGTTTGAAGCCTCATTTCATACACAACATCAATTCTAAGTATTCTTGTGCTTATGCTTCAATTTCTACATGATTTCAAAGTGATTTTTGCACATATTTGAGAGATAACCAAAGATTGGTTCATAGAGCTTCAATTGTATTCATCTACTCTATTTTGAGAGTTGTAATTCTTTCTCTACTCAAATTCTTGTATTCTATCTTGAGTGATCTTAGAATGTGATTCTCTAAGGTGGTGAGCGTTGATAAACACTATAGTTGGTGAGATAAACACTTAAGGGAAATCTTGAAGTTGGGATTACTTCGAGTGAAGTGGGTTATCTTGTGATACCGTGAGGTGTTCGATTCAAGCTCTTGTTGTAAATGTTTGTCAAGCACCTTGAAGCTTTGTGGTATAGTGGAACTTCTTAATTGCGATTGGGAAAGAATAGAAATAGGCAAGGATTGTGCTTAACCACTATATATCGTTGTGTATTATCTCTCTGAACTCAATCTCTTTTATATTTTTGTTATTTATATTTATACAAGTACTCTTGGAAAGTAAAAGCTTCTTATAAGTACTTAAGAAGTGGCTTAAGTCCTTGGAAAAATACTAATACAAGCATTTGAGTCATTTATATTCAAAGTAATTTACGTTTCCGTGAAAATTTATCATTGTTGTATAGATACTCAATTCACTCCCCTCTTGAGTATCCGTACTTATTGACTAACACTCATGTATAAAAGACGGTTTATATTTAGGACATTTCTAAAATATAGAGGACTTTGCATGTATATAATGAAAAATATTAATAAGTTTTATTTAAAAAACTAATAAAAATAAAATAAAATTTATCACATGATACCTATCCCATTCAATATAGATTGACATACATAGTTTTGGTTAAATTCTCATGTTATGTAATAACAAGTGATGCTGATATGTATGTATCATTCATTATTTTAGGCACTAATTTCTTGTGTTTTAAATAAAGATTTAATTTAATACTCAAGTAAATTAACCTATTTTTTGATTAAATATTATCTTGAGTATTTAGTTATTTCTTTAAAGGAAATACATAGTGAAGTAACTTAAGGAAGAAGAAAACATAGAAAGGAAGAAGTTGGGGTTGCTCTAAGACCTCACCCTAGAGCATTACAAGTCACGTTTGGACCAACCCAAACACTGTTGGGTATTTTGTGTATAGAAGATGATAAGAATATAATTTGTGAAAGTTTTAAAGCACGATTAGATCGCTATCTTTAGAGAAATATTTGTCCTCACACTTAGTTGCTATAGAGTTGATGACAATACTCTCCCATGATACAATGAAACCTATAAATTTCTTATTTAGCAATAATAAAAAATTCCACTCTCTTGAACAAGTGAATTTTAGTAGTATACTTAGTTGTTTTTTTGACACACAGCAAATATGAATTAGTAGGGATATTTATATTGCATGAAGCATTAAGTTAAAAGTCACATTCTTAATAATCATTGTAACTCTTAGTGAAGTATTGTGACTTTTCTAATTTCAATGGATACATACAATTACACATTAGTAACAGTACATAACATGCACAAAGCATAAGAGACGTACTTCAGTTGAAAAGTTATGACTTCTCAACAATTTCCAATAGTTACAACTTATGACCGTTGGTTATTATACCAAGTATATGACCGATGGTTTATGCCAACCGCTTATTAACCAACCGGTTCATATTTCAATTATTAATATTATTATTAATTAATATATTAAATTTGTAAATACCTTTCAATCCCCCACTATTTACAATATTTAAATATCATACAAGCATATGCATAAAGAATGTGTCACTAAGATTAAACATTCTTTTAGTGTAAATTTTTTAAAGTGCTAACGAAGTAATAGGTGTCTAATCGATTAAACCTATACTCCATGTGTTAGTACCGAAAAATTACATGCATTACTTATACCCTCCAAGTTCAAGAGCCTAAAATTTTAAGCACTTATATGGCCTTATGCTCATCCTGGTTTCATAAATATTTACGAGAATAAAACCTCTAAAATTCTCGATCGGAGCGGCATCACTCCTATATTCATATAGGTGGAATCCTTTGATAAATAATATTTATCAATCCATTAAGAGTTTTAACTCACCCTCCTAAATAATTTATATAGCACTAAATCCTATACCTTAGTGCTCCAGTTGTTAAATAACTTGTTATTACCCATTAAACTTCGAAACTAGTGGTCTACTAGAATGAGGTTGAGTTCCCATCATTTAACAACAATAGGTTTTAATCCCATTTTAGCAGTAGTTTCTTTAACTTTATCTCTTGACAAACCTTTAATCAAAGGATCTGCTAAATTCCCTTGGGATCTTATATAAGTGATGGTAATTACACCATCATTTATTAGTTGCCTCACAAATTCATGTCTCAAACTAATATGTCTAGACTTTCCATTATAAACCTTATTATATGCTCGAGATATGGTTAATTCACTATCACAGAAGATTGAAATGGCTGTCGTTTGCTGTGGCCACAGCTTTATATCATATAATAAATTCCTGAGCCATTCCGCTTCTTTACCTGCGGCTGATAAAGCTACAAACTCAGCCTCCATAGTAGAATGTGAAATACATGTTTGTTTCTTTGAGACCCAACTTATTGCTCCACCACCTATGGTGAAAATCCAACCTGAAGTGGATTTATTATCACTAAGATTTGTAACCCAACTTGCGTCGGAATAACCTTCTAAAACTGCGGGATAATCACTATAATGTAATCCCAAATTTATGGTTTTCTTGAGATAACCAAAAACTCTTGTTATAGCTTTCCAATGTTGGTTACTAGACTTTCCGGTAAACCTTGATAATTTGCACACAGTAAATGCTATATCAGGTCTTGTGCAATGCATTGCATACATTAAACTTCCAATAGCACTAGCATAATCTAATTGTGCTATAGGTCTCCCCATATTTTTTTCTAATTTAAAATTAGGATCATAGGGTGTATTGGATTCTTTAATTGTGAGATGATTAAACTTGTCCATTACCTTTCTAATATAATGAGATTGACTTAAAATAAAGCCAATTTCATTCTTACGTACCTTTATGCCTAGTATTGTATCAACTTCATTCAAATCCTTCATCTTGAATTTAGAAGTTAGACACTCCTTTGTTGCATAAATGCCTTCTAAATTTGTACCAATGATTAACATATCATCAACATATAGACAAATGATTACTCCATAATCCTTAGTAAATTTTGAGTAAATACATTTATCCGCACTATTATGTGAGAAGCCATTTGATAACACCATTGAATCAAACTTCTCATGCCATTGTTTATGCGCTTGTTTTAAGCCATACAAAGACTTAACTAATTTACAAACTTTCTTTCCATTTTCGGGTAGCACATAGCCTTCCGGTTGCTCCATATAAATTTCTTCATTAAGATCTCTATTTAGAAAAGCCGTTTTAACATCCATTTGATGTATATGAAGTTTATGAATGGATGCCAAGGCTATAAGAGTCCTAATGGAAGTCATTCTTGCCACAAGTGCATAGGTATCAAAATAGTCTAGACCTTCCTTTTTTCTAAACCCTTTGGTCACTAACCTTGCTTTAAAGGTTTGTAGTGAACCATCAGTATTATATTTTCTTCTAAATACCCACTTACATCCTATAGGCTTTGAGCCTGGAGGCAAATCGACTAAGACCCAAGTATTATTTGATAATATTGAGTCCATTTCATCATTTGTTGCTTCTTTCCAAAAGGCAAAATCTCTAAAAGCCATTGCTTCTTTGAAACTTTGAGAATCACTTTCTATGTTCACCACAATAGGTATCTTGTTTGTTACATAGTTCCTATCTCCTTCAACCAAGAAGGTGATTGTTTGAGAAGAAATAAAATCAGGACCCAAGTCCTTTTCTTTTCTCACCCTCAAGCTCTTTCTTGGTATGATCAATTCTTTGTCACTTAGACATTTATTATTTTGATAATTTATTTCCTTTGAAACATTAGTATCAGTTTGGGGGAATTTTGAATTAGATGTTGAATCATTAATAAATTTATTTTCAATAAATTCTACCTCCCTTGATTCGACAACCACATTAGACACTAAGTCTAATATTCTATATGCTTTAGAATTTTGAGCATATCCTATGAAGGTGCTTTTCATGGCTCTTGACCCCAATTTGGTTCTCTTTTGATCATGAACTCGATAAAAGGCTAAGCACCCCCACACTTTTAAATAATTCAAATTAGGTTTTTTTTCCTTTCCAAATTTCATAAGGAGAAACCTTTCTATGCCTTGATGCTATCCTATTATGGACATGGCATGCTGTTAATAATGCATCACCCCATAAATTAGAAGGCAGCCTTAAGTTTAATAACATAGAATTAACCATATCCACTAAGGTACGGTTTTTCCTTTCTGCTATACCATTTTGTTGCGGAGTATACGGAGCAGAAGATTCATGCACAATACCATGTAATTCACAAAAATTTATCAAATTCATTTGAAAAATATTCTCCACCTCTATCACTACGAAGAGTTTTTATTTTCTTATTATGCATATTTTCTACTTCCATTTTATATTTCTTAACCATTTCAAATGCTTCATCTTTATTTCTAAGTAAATACACATATGTAAATCTAGAACAATCATCAATAAAGGTTATAAAATACATTTTTCTTCCTCTAGTAATATTTTCATTTAATTCACAAATATCACTATGAATTAATTCTAGTAAATGTGTATTTCTTTCAACTTTAGGAAAATGTTTCTTAGTAATTTTAGATTGTATGCAAATATCACATTTCTTATTAAAATATTTATTACTAATATCAATATAGTAATATACATATATTCAATTGACTTGTAATTTAAGTGTGCTAATCTACTATGCCATAAATCACAAGAATCAAAACATACAAAGAAACATTCATTTCATTATTAATACTAAGTTTAAACATGCCTTCGGTACAATATCCTTTTCCTATGAATACATCATTCTTAAGCAAAATCATTTTATCGGATTCCATTACAACTTTGAATCCTTTTTGGTAACCATAGCAACAAAGTCATTTTCTTCCACTATGTTGGCCTTTGGTGCTTCCTTTTTCAGAAGTCTACAATCTTTGATGTAATGCCCTTTCTTGTGGCAATGATAACATTCTCTTTGTCTTTTCTTATGTTCCTTAGGATCCTTTGAGAACTTCCTTTTCTTATTGTTGGTTTTGACTTCACCAACAAGATTCACTTTAGAACTTTGAGAAAGATACACGGCATCACGTTTTCGGGTTTCCTCTTCTATACATATATGCCTTAGTAATTTCTCAATAGTGAAGTCCTCACCAAGATGTAAGATTTTCTTCCTATAACCATTCCAAGATGAAGGCAATTTTGAAATAATTGCTCCAACTTGTAATGATTCAGGAACCACAACTTGTAGATCATGAAGTCTACTAACAAGGATTGTAATTCATGAATTTGATCCATAACAGGCATAGTATCAACCATCATAAATTCAAAGTACTTAAGCATAATGAACTTATCTGTTCCTTGTCGCTCGGTGTTGTACTTTTCTTCCAAAGACTTCCAAATTTCGAATGGTGAATGAATTGACATGTAGAGGTCATAGATTCGGTCGGATAAAGTGTTGAGAATGTGGTCTCGACATGCAAAAGTGTCATCATCACGTTTCTTCTTCAATTCAGCAATCTTTTCTTTCTCTTCCTTTGTGGCATTTTCAGTAGCATCGGCAATTGGTGTAGTCTTTGGATCGAGCACATACGCAAGATTGAGAACCGAAAGAAGGAACATCATTTTGTCCTTCCAACGGTTGAAGTTCGTTCCATCAAAGCGATCCAACTTGACGAATTCTTGATTTATGACCTTGAAAACAGTGTTTTGATCTTGAGCCATCTTCAAGAAATATCTCTTTAAAATTGTTGGGTATTTTATGTATAGAATATGACAAGAATATAATTTGTGAAGGTTTCAAGGCACGATTAGATCGCTATCTTTAGAGAAATATTTGTCCCCACACTTAGTTGCTATAGGGTTGATGACAGTACTCTCCCATGATACAATGAAACCTATGAATTTCTTATTTAATAATAATAAAAAATTTCACTCTCTTGAACAAGTGAATTTTAGTAGTATACTTGGTTGTTTTTTTGGCACACAGCAAATATGAATTAACAGGGATATTTATATTGCACGAACCATTAAGTTAAAAGTCATGTTCTTAATAATCATTGTAACTCTTAGTGAAGTATTGTGACTTCTCTAATTTCAATGGATACATACAATTACACTAGTTACAGTACATAACATGCACAAAGCATAAGACACGTACTTCAGTTGAAAAGTTGTGACTTCTCAACAATTTCCAATAGTTACAACTTATGACCGTTGGTTATTATACCAAGTATATGACCGTTGGTTTATGCCAACCGCTTATTAACCAATCGGTTCATATTTCAATTATTAATATTATTATTAATTAATATATTAAATTTGTAAATACCATTCAAACACGACTCCACCAAAATCACCAAAAGTTCCCCAAACTCTCCTCAAGCTCACTAAGTTACGTTTGGACCACGCCTCAACGTGACCCAAACGTGACCTCACTGGGACCATGCCAAGCAGCATTAAGCCAAACAAACTCTCATCAAGTCACGCTTTGGACCACGCCTCAATATGGCCCAAACGTGACCCATCCAAGTCTCCCTAAAGCATTCAAGGCTACCCAACCAAGCACCAAGTCACGTTTGGACGACCAAAACTCAATCAAAGGCACACCAAGGAAACGTGACTTAGGGAGCAAAGAAGCAAGCCATGTTTCTAATATTTATTTATTTTTTAGGCTTTGCCCTACGACCAGGCCATTTCCAATCCCCATCCCCACCCATACCCGACGTCCCTGCTTTCCCTAATTCATAGTTTTGTTGCTGCGTGTGAGAGTGTTGATGGTCGTAGAGCTTGTTGGTGTGCACGTTAACATAATTTTTGAGGTGAATAATGTGCATCAGGTCATCACTCATCAGCATTGTGGGTATATCATGCAGCAAGAGAAGGCAACACCTCGAGCCTTAACAATGCCACCTCAAACTAACTCTCACACTTCCCAAGTATGAGGCATTCATGATTGCATTCAATGGGGCATCAGTAGTCATCAGATTTTGATTAAATTGCTCAATAATACTGCTGCCGCACACATGCATCGTAGTAATGAATACTGCATGCTAATTTTATAAATAAACTATAATATTTGAGAGATGAGTAATACAAAGATAACAACATAAAGTTATTTTATTTTATTTAATATTTAGATAATAAAAAATATAAATAACCAATATTTTTTTAACTAATAAATTATTTAATAAAAAATAAAACATTCGTAATCAACGTCCACAAAAGTAATAGAACATCCGAAACCTATGAATAAAACATCTAAAATCTAAAAAAATAAAACATCCAATATAAATTATTGGCCAATATTGACTACTTTTTATTGGTTACTTAACATTATTATTATATAATATATAATTATATATTTATTGCATCTAAAATTATTTATTTATTTTAATAATAATAAAAACATAGAAATTTCAAAAAATACATTAAAAAAAAGTAAGTTAATTATAATTTAACTCCCAAATAATGCTCCCAAACATTATACTTCACGTCTTCACCGATATACAGTTAACTCTTCTTACTCTTTATTAATGTTGGATGTGAATATATAAATAAAGGTTTTGTTTCACATGCGTTTTTCCTAATATATAAATTCGTTCTTCCCTTTCCAATGGCTTATTTTATTATTAATACAAACATAAGTATTTTTGGCCAGTGACGGATAGAGAAATTTTTTGTAGTAAGGGTAAAAATAATATAAAAAAATAATTTAAAAAATATTATTAATGTATTTAAATATATAAAATTTAAAGCATAGTATTCAAGTTTTTTAATAATGTAATTAACATATAAAAACTATATTAATTTATATTGTTTATTGTTTATATTAATTAACATAGAAAACTATATTGTTTATTTGTTTTTTATTTGATTTATGTGATTTATTTCCCATTTCAATAGATTAAATTTATATAATATAATATTTTTCTTATTATTGTGCTAACATCTAATTAAAAATATAATTTGTTTTACACAAAAAATAAAAATCTTTAAAGTGTGGGGGCAAACACATTATATCAATGGGAGCATTCATATAAACATAAACATGTATATACTTATTAGTAGTTTTTCTAATATTCAATGAGGCAATTGCCCCTGTAAGAAGAACAAAGTTCTTCCAAGAATGATGAAAGAAGTGTAACCGAATCTTGAAGAGAGAAAAGAGAGAAAGAGAATTTGTTAATTGCTGTAATTAGACTTGTGTTATTTCTAAATTGGTAAAAGAGTTATATACACATTGTATTTTATTACACTAAAGGGGCTGAGTCTTCTTATGTTTGGATTGGCCCATTACAAAGGCCAAGCCCACAACCCAAAGTAAGGAAGAGAGCAAGAGGAAGTGAGCATCAATCACTCACAATCATTTTGCCGTTGTGAGATACACGAACCCTAGCAGAACATGAACGG
>JASCZI010090845.1:0-16183 GCA_036250425.1 Stylosanthes scabra
TCCCGCCTGCCATTGATATTACTTTTACTTATTGATACATTTTCGCAAATTCAGGTATTTACTTCTTTTTTTCTCACCCGCGCGTATGCGCGGGTCCGTGGCTAGTATATATATATATATATGAGGAGAGATATATTTACACTAGTGTAAATATTTTTTGACTTACACTCTTTATTAGCCATTAGATTCACATTAATCTAATGGCTATTAATATCTCATTGGAAAACAAAATCTTCACCTTTGATAACATGTAAATTTAGTGGCTATTAATGAGTGTAAGTCAAAAAAATCTTACACCAGTGTAAGTAGATCTCTCTCTCTCTCTCTCTCTGTATATATATATATAGACCAACCAAGTCTCAACCAAGTGATATACACCCACTCTCATCTAGTGCGTGTTTGAGAAAGGCGTGCCTTTTGAGGAGAGAGAAAACCTTGTGCACATGTGCCAGAGAGTGTGTGTGTGTGTGTGTGTGTCTCTATATATATATAGACCAACCAAGTCTCAACCAAGTGATATACACCCACTCTCATCTAGCGCGTGTTTGAGAAAGGCGTGCCTTTTGAGGAGAGAGAAAACCTTGTGCACATGTGCCAGAGTGGTTGTCAAAAAGGCTTGGTTGCGTAGATGAAAAACTGAACCCGAATTTTAAGGAACAATGAAGAGGATTTTCATGAAAAACTGAACCGGAATTTCAAGGAACAATGAAGAGGATTTTCATGAAAATCAAAATCACGCCTGGATTTTTATTAAAAAAGCGAACTGGAATTTCAATAAAAACTAAACCGGATTTTCATGAAGAACTGAACCGGATTTTACCACTTAAATGTGCTCAAATGTATTCTAACGACTAAAAAAGAACTAGGAATGAATTGAATGAATCAAAATGGATTAACAATGATTAGTTTAATGAATAAGGAGATGAAACACAAAAAAAGGAAAGATAAAGAAGCGTGTTTGTGAAGGGCGCACCTTTTGAGAAGAGAGAAAACCTTGTGCTCGAGTATCAGAGTGGTTGCCAAAAAGGCTTGGTTGCCTAGATGAAAAATTGAACCGGAATTTCAAGAAACAATGAAGAGGATTTTCAAGAAAAATTGAACCGGATTTTTATGAAAATCAGAAGCACGTCTAAGTGGATTTTTATTAAAAAAGCGAACCAAAAAAACCTTGTAGGAGAGAGAAAACCTTGTGGGAGTGTGTCAGAGGGACTTGGTTGCACTTGGTTGCCAAAAAAACTTGGTTGCCTAACATTTTCGTGTATATATATATATATATATATATATATATACTAAAATTATATGCGGCTTAGATTATTTGGATCATTAATATGATCCATAATGGTTCACCGTTCAAGGAATGGGATTCCCAGTGGTGGAGCTCAGCTCCCTTAAGTAGCTGCATCCTAGGGGGCAAGGGTTCGATCCTTGCCATGAGCTGAAATGAAGAAATAAAATGGGTGACGAGATAGTGAGTTGGCATAGCCAACGTGTGTCCAAAAAAGGAAAAAAAAAACAAAGAGAAATATTTGGATCATTATGCTTCAACGTGTGTTTTTCATTGTTCAGAAAACCGTACCAAACCGGAGGTTAATCAATAAACTGGTAAAAATAGTATCGATTTTTCTGGGTCTGACCGGTTTTTTTAAAAACTTTTTTATGCTAGAAACGACGCCCGTTTGGCCTTCAAATTAAAAAAAAAAATTACATTCACAATTCACGGTGAAGGATTTGTTGGTGCCTCAAAATTTTGCACCAATGTTGGTGAACAAATCAATCAATGGTCAGATTAAAAGAGTAAGGATCCAATGGCTTAAAAGAAATGAGAACTACTTTCTTATATTTTAATCCTGATACTTTTTATAATCTAATGTTATTATTACAAATATTATATATTGGCCCAACTATATTTTAAAATTATTTTTATTTTCCAAATATTTGATTTTAATTTTTAATCTCTCTCTCTCTCCAGTAGTCCAATTAGCACACAATTCCCTTTTTTTTTAATTTCAACAAACCCTAAAAGGAGGAGGAGACCTTAGAGGCTCATCCGCCATGCTCATAACCAAATCATGCCCATCTTCAATTTCAGAAATCACAGGTACATTAACCTCAAATATATCTCGCTCATCAACAGTTCAACACCACCCTTCTTCTCATCCTCTTCATCACCACCATGCACTCCCCAACACTCTGCTACTGCTCCTCCTGCAGGGTGCTGCCTTCCGTCGCAAACGCCGCCGCCACCGCAGTCGCAGCCGCAACCTCAACTGCAGTCCTCCTAATTTGGTCCGGATCTATGGACGGCGGAAGTTGCAAGCGCGAAGCAGAACCAGAGAAGTTGCGGCAAGCGGACTTGCCGTGGAGTGCAAGAGCAACAACATCGTGTGCACGTGCTGCCATCTCAGATTTTCAGGTGTAGGATATGTTCCAAACCATATCCTTGAGTTGTTAACATTGTTTGGAACACGAATATCTCAAACCCACTTGTTCTTGTTTCTCCTCCGCACTCCCCTGTCTCCTTGAACACCCTCCTCCTTGCTCTCTTCTTCGGCATCGACGAAGCCAGAATGACTTCATTGTCCGAGTGATGATTATGAATGTTCATCCAGTTAATACAGTTAATTATTAATTTATTGGAATAAAAAAGAGAATTGTGTGCTAACCGGAGAAAAATTTAAACATTAAAATGAAAGATTTGAAAATAAAATTAATTTTATAATATAATTGGCGAATATGTAATATTTGTAATATTAAAATTAAATTATAAAAGATATTGGGGTTAAACTATAAAAAAGTAGTTCTCATTTTTTATGAGCCTTTCGATCCTTATTCTTTTAATCCGACCATTAATTGATTTGTGCACCAACATTGGTGCAAAACTTTGAGGGTGAATTTTAGGAAGCGCCATGTTAGAGAGAGGCGCTTGGAAGCCTTATACGGACTGAAGCCTTCTACCAATCCAAGGAGGACAGGTGGTGAGAGAGAAGTTGGAGATATGAGCAGAGGAAACCCAAGGCGTACATATTTGGTGAAGGCAGAATTTTATTATGATCCCCTGATTGAAATTACGGAGGAAACATATGTAGAATGTGTTATTTTGTAAAACTTTTTTGGGCTGGACCTTTGATCTTATTGTATATTTTGCTTTTAATTTTCCAAACAATGCATTAAACTGTTTAAAATGTGTTATTATTTAAAGTTGGCCTTTGATTTTATTTGATTTCCATTTCCCAAATTTTGTAAAAAAAAATTAACCAAACAAAAAAAAAATTAACCAAACCAAAAAAAAAAGAAGAAATTAATCTATGCCTTTGGGTCACTTGCACTCTGTCCATTTAATATTTTAATTTTTAAGTATTGAAAGAGTGGTTTTAAAGTCAAAGTGAGTGAGATCTCTGTAGCTTGTAAGAGGAAGGGTCTTCAAGATGGATGAGAGTTTGAAACTTTTCATGTTTTTTTGCGGTTATGAAGGGAGGGAACCAAGCTGGATATGTACACTAACTCTAGGATGTTAAATAAAGAGTCTCAAAATAAATAAAAAAAGGTTAATTGAGATCATATTTTAAAGTTTAAAGTATCTACTACCAAATATTCAAATAAAAATCTAAATTTTTATAAATCAAGAAATTAAAATTTTTTAATAAAGAATTTAAATTTTTTAAATAAAGAAAACCTTTTAAGTAAATAATTTTAATTTTTTTAAAATATGTTAGTACATATTTCAAAATCAATATTTAAGTTCCAACCACCAAATTATTTGAATAAAGAGTTTTAAAATATGAAAATAAAAATTATATAATTTAAAAAAAGGAGTGGGGAAAAATTGTAATATGCTTAAATTGAATTTCAGTCACATTTATAAATTGAATAACTTCAAGGGTGTAAAGATAACACTCAATTAAACTTGCAAAACTGTGTCAGGAGGGTGCAGTCCGTATCAGGCTCGCATAAGCCTCCTTCTAACTAGGCTCGTGCTAAAATTCACCAACTTTGAGGCACCAACAAATCCTTCGCCACAATTCACAAAACAAAAGAGAAACATCTTCTATTCGATCCATCTTGGAGAACAGAGAAGAAGGAGAACTCATTCAGAGAGAGAGAAACACAGCAGCGGCGCCGGCACCGTCGCACCCGTTTCAGCCCTCTGGAGAACCACCAACTGTCGCGCTGTCTCAGCCCGCAGGAGCGTCCAACGTCGCGCCGTCGCAGCCTGTAGCTCCGTCGCCAGCCTCTTAGCCCACAGATCCGCCTGTCAGTTCTCTAACTCTGTTTCCCCCTATTTTTTTAAGTTGAATGATTGAATGTTCCCCTGTTTTACATGGATTTGGAGCTCCTAATTTATTAGTTCTTCTTCTAGGTTAATATCAAGTCAGGCTTTATATCAAGTCAGCAATTTACAACAACATTGATTTACCAAAACCTTAGTTGCTAATTTCCTTAATTCCTTTGACATCACTCAAGCAGTAATGCTAAGGAGGAAGAAAGAGAGCTTGCCAATTGAGTCCATTAGTTCAATTGCTTCCAGGTCAACCAGCATACGAGAACAAAAATTCTCCCTGTTGATTGCAATGCAACTTTTCACTATTCCATTCATTAGAGAACCCATGAAGAAGCACTAATAGAGACTAGAGTCATCAAATGCAATGAATGCAATAGCATTAGGAACAAAACCAACTAAGCATGTCCTCTGTGCCGCACTTAGTTCTTGCACAAAAACCCTTAACCGGCCTTTAGGTACACAAATCCATGCTCATATCATTCGATTCGGGTATGAGGATAATTTGTTCCTAAGCAGTGCACTTGTTGATTTTTATGCAAAATGTGATTCCATTTTGGATGCAAAGAAGGTATTCACATGCATGAAGGTGCATGATCAGGTGTCGTGGACTTCACTCATTTCCGGGTTCTCAATAAATGGACAAGGAAAAGATGCATTCTTGTTGTTCAAGGATATGATGGGTACCCAAATTAAGCCCAATTCTTTTACCTTTGCCAGTGTTATTGGTTCTTGTGTGGGGCGAAATGGCGGTCTTGAAAATTGTTCGATGCTTCATGCTCATGTTCTGAAACGGGGATTTTGTGCCATGAATTTTGTGTTGTGCTCATTGGTTGATTGTTATGCAAAATGGGAGTGCGTTGATGATGCTGCTTTGGTGTTTGATGAAAGTACTGAAAGGGATAGTATTGTGTATAATTCTATGATCTCTGGTTATTGTCTTAACCTGTACTATGATGACGCACTGAAACTGTTTGTTGAAATGCGGCAAAGGGATTTGGGGGTTACTGATCACACTTTATGTTCTGTATTGAATGCTTGCAGTGGCCTTGCAGCACTTCTTCAAGGACGACAAGTGCACTCTATTGTTGTTAAGATGGGTTCAGAGCAGAATGTGTTTGTGGCCAGTGCTATGATCGATATGTATTCAAAGGGTGGTGACATTGGTGAGGCTCGAGCTGTGTTGGACCAAGCATCTAAAAAAAATAGTGTGTTATGGACATCTATGATCACGGCGTACGCTCACAGTGGTAGAGGTTCGGAGGCTGTGGAACTTTTTGATAATTTATTGATGGAGAAAGAGTTAATTCCTGATCACGTCTGCTTTACAGCAATCTTAACGGCTTGTAATCACGCTGGATTTCTCGACAAAGGGGTGGAATACTTCAACAAAATGAGTACAATTTACCAGTTATCGCCTGATATAGACCAATATGCTTGCTTGATTGATCTATATGCTAGAAATGGAAATCTTTGGGGGGCAAGGGATTTAATGGCCAAAATGCCTTATGATCCAAATAATGTAATCTGGAGCTCCTTCTTGAATTCTTGCAAGATTCATGGAGATGTAGAGCTTGGAAGGGAGGCTGCGGATCAGCTCATTAAAATGGAACCATGTAATGCAGCACCATATTTAACACTTGCACAAATATATGCCAAAAAACGTTTATGGAAGGAAGTGGCTGAAGTCAGAATCCTTATGCAAAGAAGTAGAATAAGAAAACCTGCAGGATGGAGTTGGATAGAGGTAGATAAGAAGCTTCATGTATTTGCAGTTGATGATGTAACTCATCAACAATCAATTGATATCTATGCAGAATTGGAGAAGATTTATTTGGGAATTACAGAAGCACCACCTTATCTATCAGAGTATATCGATATGCAAGCATAGGTCTACTCTACTTGCTTCCTATGGATTAGGCATTACAATTTATGATGAGAACCTTGAATACTTTCAGAAGTCCGATTCTGAAGATGTCCTGTAAATAAATGATGCTTCTTTAAGGGTAGAAGTTTGATATAGAATTTGTAAACAAGGATCCCCCAAAGTCCCAAAGGATTAATTATACCTTGAAAAACAAAAGAACTTGTACATGTAAGAGCCATTATTTGCAAATTTTCAAATGTTAAGTTTATTGGAAAATTTTGTAGCCATAAATATTTTCTCAACATGGATCAAGACTTGAAAGGACTGAGCACAAGTCAATTAAATGATTATTGAAGCTATGAAAGGAAAACAATGTTATGCAAAATTACGTACAAATGTAATTCACCTGGTGAAACTTCAAAAGTTGCAAGATCTAATTCATTCTAGTATTTTGAATTCTTAACCTAACTCTTTCTTCCGTATCTGTCATCATAAATTCATCCCAATTGTTTTCTCAATCCTAACATGATCTGTCCTAAAGAGACACAATAACACGTTCTCGTCCTTATTTGACATGAAAATAGTCTCTTCTTAATGTTGCAATCCACTTATGCCAGAAGTCTCATCAAACACCTACATACATCATTCATATGTAACGGTTAGAAGATAGCAAATCTAATATATTCCATCAATGAGTGTTCCAATTGTTACTTCTGCCCATAAATTTCTGTTAGCAAAATGCAAGGATTTTTGGTTGAATGAGTTATCTTAAAGATAATACTAACAATGATTCATAAATTGTGTTAGGACTCAGGAGAGAAGTTCTCTTGGTATCCAAGTCATTGTTATATGGTACTCATCATCTGAATTTCAGCGACATTAAGTAAAGGTTAAAAGCAAAACCTTTATGCTGATCCGAGGCATCATGATACTCTTCTTCCTCCTCAGGGACAGGAAGCAACTCCGCCACTTTCTCGCCCTCATCATCGCCGCCATTACCATTCTTCTCCTCAGGATACCTCACAACCACCACAGGACACACGCAATGCTGCACACAATAATCACTCACACTCCCGAGTCTTCCCTTAGCATTCCTCTTGGCTGCACCGAATCCACGGCTCCCCATGATCACCGCGCCTAGTCTCAATCTCTCCACTTCCAAGCACAACCTCTCCTTCATGTCGTGGTCTTTCACTATGTGGATGCTGAAATTGAAGTTACTTTGTTTAATGTGTGTTTAAGGGGAAGAAGAGACAAAAGTACACATGAATTATTACGTGGACAAAAATACATATGAATTTTTTTAATGATCCAAATGTACACATAAATTTTTTAATGATCCAAATGTACACATGGAATATTCTAATAAAGAGCAAATTGCACAAGAATGAAGAAATAGACGGCTTTCTTAAAAAAATATTTTTTTAATAGATTAAATATGTAAAAAGATCAATGAAGAAATTAAGTATATTAAATCATGAAAATGATGTATAATTAAACAACTGTGTGACCTCATGTCAAACTGGGATAATCTTCTAAAAGAAATTAAAGAATGAATTTAATAAAACAAATCGATTATCAATATATCAAAATTTAACATTAATACATATTCGGATGTTCTCTTATTAAAAAATGTTGACCACATTTTCAAGAAACCAAAATGCTACGCAAAAAAAAATAGTGATCAAATCATCAATGATAGTATATTTGTTTAAAAATGCATGTCTTGATTAATTTATTTTCGATATAAATTTTGGATTTCTATATATATTGCATAAGCATGATTGATTTGATGAACATAATTTATTTTCGATATTATATATTATATAAAATTTTAATTTTCATGCACTGTGTAAAGAATTTTACACTTATAATTAATTATGTATTGTTATATTAAAAAAGTAATTAATTATCAAACAAACGTTTTCAAAAATTATCTAAAATTATAAAAATATGAATTTAATTAGATTATAGCATAAGCATGTCAAAATTAAACTCATATTTGATAACTGTTTTTGTGGATAGCATTATCAGGAAGGTTTTAGAGGGTATACCTGTATTGTATTTAGTAACGTTGATTTCGATTTATATTTAAAATTCTTTTAATTAAAATCAACAATCCGAAAACATACCTGAAGGGAATTTGAGCATCCACAAGGGGCTGAGATAGGTCACTGGCCTTGCTGCTCGTGAAGCTGTCGAAATCCTCCTCCAGCTTCCGCCGTGACTCAGAGCCCCAGTCAGCACCATAGAGAACGCTGGTGGGGCGGACGTGAAGGAGGATGACGGCGTCACCGGGACGGAGGTAGTTCTGTACGGCCCACTTGACAGCATAAGCACTCTCGTCACTGAGGTCAACAGCGATCGCAATCTTGCGCTGCGAGTCAGCGAGAGGAGACAGAACCGGAGACGGAACCGGTGGCAGTGGGTTCATCACGTTCACAGCGCGGTCAACGTTAACGTGTGTGTTTTGTTTGTTCCGGTGAAGCGTTGAAGTTTGGAAGCGGAAATAACGGAGCATATAAGAATTAACAAATTAAAGGAGTCAGCAACGTATAACTGGAGAAGTTTGTTTCTCTTGCTTGTGTGTGTATGTGTCTATTTTTCTTTCCAATAACTTTGTTGTATCAAACGTCTTTCTTTGGTTGCAACTTGCAAGTGATGATATTTAATTATCTTTTGGGGCCTTGGGGGTTCAATTCAACAGATCACGTTACTCACATCTTTATTACTTGCTAATTTTTTATATATTTGAGGCGTTTTTGTAATTAGTATAAGTGAAATATATAGGTCAATAATAGCATGATGTTAGTACATATCCAAATTATTCAGACATGCTTGTTACCATTTATTTTTCTAAAATATATTTCAACTCATTTTAATATGTATTTTGAATTATAATATATATTATATAAAACTAACTAATTTGATAACTAAATTTTTTTATATATACATGACATGATTATTTTTTAGGTAAATGTTATATTACTAATTTTTTTTTATTTTATACTTTTCATTTGCTATAGTTAAAAGAATTAATCTATGTAAACATCACCAATAAATGTTATATTTTTTCATGTTGTAAATGAGGTATATGGAGATATGTATTGATAGATGTAGTACTACTGTATTTAAAATACTTGATAAGAAATGAGAGAAATAAAAGTTTATCTTTTATATCATAAAAAATTTGTACACATAAAAGGGTGCAAATATTATTTCTATTATTTTTAATTGATAAATATGTTATTACTAAAATAAGAATTAAAGACATATAACCGTAGTAATTTTTGGCAACCACAAAAAACTAATCAAATGTTTTTTTTTTTTTGACTAATCAAATGTTTATAACATATGCTAAAATATGAAACACACATATTAAGAATTAAGAATAGGTAAAATAACACGTTTAAATATACATAAATATATGATGTGTGTTTATGTAATATTTATAATTTTTTCGTGTTATGTATAGAGGTATGCAGTGATATATATGTAGTATTACTGTAATTAAAATATTTTATAAGAATGAAAGAAAATAAAAGTTTATCTTTTATATCATAAAAAATTTGCACACATCAAAGGATGCAAATATTATTTCTATTATTTTTAATTGACAAATATTTAATTACTAAAATAAGAATTAAAGACATGATTATTTTTTAGGAAAATGTTATATTACTAGTTTTTTGTTTTTTTATTGTATACTTTTCATTTTCTATATTTAAAAGAATTAATTTATGTAAACATCAGAAATGAAAAATATTTATAATTTTTTCGTGTTATGTATAGAGGTGTGCAGTGATACATATGTAGTATTACTGTAATTAAAATATTTTATAAAAAATGAAAGAAAATAAAAGTTTATCTTTTATATCATAAAAAATTTGCACACATCAATGGATGCAAATATTATTTCTATTATTTTTAATTGACAAATGTTTAATTACTAAAATAAGAATTAAAGACATATAACCGTACTAATTTTTGGCAACCACAAAAAACTAATCAAATGTTTATAACATATGCTAAAATATGAAACACACACATTAAGAATTAAGAATAGGTAAAATAACAAGTTTAAATATAATAACTAATTTTTAATGTGTGTTTATGTAATATTTATAATTTTTTGTATTTATTTAATTTTAACCTGATAAAGATCTATACCACTTATTTGATCAAAACGTACATGAATTTCAAGGAGAAATAGTAATTATCCCAATTACGAAAAGAAAAAATGCCTATTACATTTTAAAATTCAGATTAAGTTAATCTAATTCAATTTCAAAAGTTAGATATCGTATTTTTTAAATTTGTTTTGTTTTATATGCATAAAAAAATTATCTCTAATAAATAAAAATCCAATATTGAAATCCTTCCATGCCAAGCAAGCAATCCAATCCTAAATGATTACTATTAGAGTCAAACTTTGTTAGCACCTTATAATTACGGATGGAAACAGGCCAGGCCAGGCCAGGTCAGGCTAGGCCAGGCTTTCGACTAAACAGGTCAGGTCTGAATTATATGTATTGAGCCTATACCTGGCCTATTACCTGTTAAAGGGTTTATATTTTATATGGCCTGACCTTTTCGAAAGGTAGACCTGGCCTGAAGCCTGTTTAAAAGCCTGCTAAAAAATAAATTAATAATAAAAATTAATAAATACAAATAAATAACATTTTATAATATAAAAAAAGCTTATATTATGAGTTTTATAAATATATTTATTTAATAATTATAAGTGTCAATGATTTTTTATGTGATTTGAAAATGAAAAGTAACTTTATTGATAGATTATGTGCCTCTTTAATTTGTTTAAAATTTAATAAAATTATTTATTAAATAATTAAAAAATTATTATAACATAATATATATAAATAGACCGGCCTGTTAAGCTTCGTAGGCTTTACAAAGAGTCTAAACCTAGCTTTTTAAATAAAAAGACTTTTATAAAAACCTGAGTCTATTTTATTTATCAAATAAGTCTGACCTGTATTAGGCCTAATTAGGTCAGGTCTAAGGCCCTTGATAAGCCGTCTGACATGTTTCCATCCTACTTATAATAAGCAATTCTCCTCGTATTGTATATAAACTTAAGAGGAAGAAACAAACAGACTAGATATTCTTTGGTATGCCGCCGGCTATTATCATATTCCACTGTTTTGCGGTTCATCACCTAGTTTACTTTTAAGAGACAAGATCAAATTAAATATCTCAAGAATCTAATTTATCTTTTGATTTCAATAACAATGGTCGGTGCTAAGTGCTTGTATAAAAATACTTTCAATATTAGAAATCAGTTAATTTTTTGTTTTTTTTTTTTTTGTGTAAAGGAGACTCGGATCCGAAATCTCTTACAACAGGAGAAGTAAAATATGTGAGTTATAACTCATCGACTAATTTTCTGTTTAAGTATATGGATAGATTATTAGAGTAAACCCTTTTGTGATTTATTTAGAATTTATATTTGTCTTGTGTTAAACTAATTAATGAAATGCATGTTAAGACTTTTGTGTTGTGGACTATTGAAACCGTAATTGGCCTTTTCAAGAAGACAGGTCATGAGGAAATGAAAAACTGAAAAAGATCAAGTAGGAGCAAACAAAAATCTATGAATAAATCAATGTAATCTTAGGAAGAAAGAAGACTAAATTAATTAAGATTTAGGAAGCAAGAATACGTAGTATGAAAAAGAAATATGTTTGTTGTTAATTGGGCCAGAAAGGGTTGGGTCATAATTGAGAAAACTTTATACTCAACTATTTTGTACCACATTTAATGTCATGTATGTTGCGTCTAATTAATAAAAAAAGTTTTAGTAGTCAATATTAGAGATATAATAGAGAGTCAATATCATTTTTTTTTCTTTTTTCTTTTTTCTTTTTACCACTCATTATTTTTCTAATTACACTCATTGGCTCCATATTGGCTCCCTAACGTTGGTTCCTAGTATTACTCTAATTCATAATAATTTATCTTCATTTATTCTAATTTTAAAAATAGATGGTTATAATTTATAAATATTTTTGAAACACATTAAATGTGATTTAAAACATAGAAAGAATTGTTCAATTTATGTGAAGATCAACAAAATTATCAATGCAAAGTAGAATTGGTGGTAAATGGTAATTAGTGGCGTATGAATTGAACGGCTCTTAGTGCTGATGGTAGCTTGTGAGTTGTGATTGTCAAAACAGGTTTGGGATCACGGACAGGGGAGTGTTTATTTATTAGTATGTTCTATTTTTATTGCTTTTGCTGTTTCTGTGATGTTAAATCCATGGCAACCCACTTGGAATTATGGAAATCGCACTAATCATGTGTTTGGATTTATGGTTACAAGTCATTGTTCTAGTCAAAGTCAACGAAGGGAAGATCTATTCTAATATAATAATGGGATAACAGTCCATATATGATTGATATATGGCGTTTTTGTGGGCTGCTTATTGATTGACAAGTGTCTCCATTTAATTGATTGAACATCATATAATAATTTTTGGAGGAAATTTTTCCTCTCAAAATTTCAAAAATCAAATCATATCTTTCTGTATTTTAAAAGAATTAAATAAAAGAAAAGAAAGAGAAAAGAAACCCCACCAAAATAGAGAAAAAAAAGCATATAGAAGAAACTAGAGGGGGGAAAGAGAGAGGGGTCGAAGAGGGAGAGCGAGAGAGAGAGGGGCTCCAGGAGAGTGAGAGAGGAGGAGATCCACCAATGGAGAGAGAAGGAGAAGAAGAAGGCGGCAGCGACGGAAGGGGGGACGCTGTTGCTGTTGCTGTCGTCGACGTTGAAGAAGAAAAGAGAGAAGGACGATGTGAACAGTGAGAAGGAGAAGAGGGACGCTGTTTCTCTCAGCCCAGTCCTCTCATACTCTCTCTCAGCCTTTTAAGTCTCTGCCGCTCCTCTGGTCTTCTTTATGTCAGCCCGTCTCCGATCTGAACCTCACACTGAGTCACACGGCGACTTCACTCTCCGACAATGGCGGGTAAACATATTTTCGGATTTTCTGGTTTTTTTTTTATTCAAGAGTGAACACTTTGTTTCTGCTTTTTTTTTCTGGTTTTTTACTTGATGCAAAGGTGAACACTTTGTTTGTTATCCATTATGGCCGAATGAAACGAAAGAAGCTTGCATGGAATGATTTTTTTTTTTTTGATTTTTTGATTTTTTTCCAAATTCAAAAGTGAACACTTTTTTCCTGAGCTCACTGCCTCCACATTAGTCAGTGAGAACGAGCTTTTTGGTGAGCACCCTAAACATTTTTTTTGAAACACATCAGATATGTTAAATAAATTGTTTGCCTGCTTTGTTTATGTTGTAACCTGTTGAAAAAAAAGAAAATATATTCCTCATTTGGTGCCCATGTTTTATTTCTTGCAGATTTGGTTGCTGAGGTTGTGGGCAAGGAGGATCCAAGAGATCTGGTCACTCACACTGGATCTTGAGTGAGTAGCCATCTTATACTCTGCTGTTTTCCATATTGTGTGTGGTTACTGGTCTTATGGAATGATTATTGTGCTTTTAAAACAATTTTTATCACATATGTCAATACTATTTAATCAGCGTGTTGAGTGTCAACATGGATTCAAGTATATTTACTCACACCCTGGTTTTGAGCAGAGTGTTGTTCTAGCTTACATGGTCAAAAAATTTTTTTGATGAAATATTCATGCTCTGGTGTTGTATTCTTTTTAAAGGGTCTGTTGTGTTTATTGAATGGAGTATTTCTTGGTGTTGTATTATTTCTAAAAAAATACAAGATGCTGTTTCATTTCCTGAAATCTTCATGTTACATTTTCTATTTTAGTAAACTTTTGTTACATTTCTCAAATGATGCTATATCGGTAGTGGAACATAGTTTGATGTTGTATTCTCTCTTTGTGTTGAAAAGGTCATATTTTTAAATTATTCTGCCCTTTTCACAATGCCTTTTTTGAGTTGTGGATTGCCGTGTCTAACTTTATGTTTTGGCTATTTATGTGTTATATTACATGAGATCTTTTTTCTGTGTATTATTAAATGCTAATGCTAAACTCATGCAGGTATGTTCACCATGGATAGCTAGATCAAAACTTAATGTGATAGATTAATCCTGTTTTGTTATCAAGTTCTAGCTATTTATATATGTAATAAGGTCTCTTTTGATATCAAGTTCTAGCTCTTTCTATATGTAATAAGGCCTCTTTTAATATCAAGTTCTAGTATTTTTTATTGGCATGTATCTCTCTTTTGAAAAATCATCATAGGAATGAATTTTATGACAATTTAAATTAATATCCAATGGTTTATTATTGAATGAACGATGTTTTGGTATACATAGGATGGTTTATATGAGTTGTTCTATTGATCTGCATAAATGAATAGTCAGGGTACAATCCACAGGGAAAGACAATCTGTGTTTAGGAAAAGGTAATCAAACTCTTGCATCTTTAGTAGTTCATGGCTTAGCATACTTTCTGATCTTAATATCATTAAGTTATCAATACAAGACCTTCCATGTGGTTGTAAAATACTTATGCCTAGATCAATTCATTGATATAATTGCTATATTTTTATTCATCAAGTACATGATCGTTAATGATAACTGTAATTGACATGTTTATGGCTGCGATTCAATGAAACAAGGCTACGAGAAGGACCAGGGGAATTGAAAGGAGACCAGGATACCAGAGAAGACTATTGCGATGACTTTGTAAGTGTTGAGTGGTAGTTTTTTTGTTGACACATTTTGCTGTCTTTCTGTTGTCAATTTTTTTTTTCTTGCTATCCCAATAACTGTAAATAGCACGCAAATTGCCCATTAAGGTCTACCAATTTTTTTGAGTTAGTATATGCTTACATGTGTATTTAGAAACATGTGTATTTTGAAAGGCAGCTACAAAAACTCAGATTTGTTCTGTTACTTAATTTTATCCATGTGGTAACATTTGAAATCCAAAGAGGCAGTGACATGCCAATTCCCTCTTTAGAAAAAGTTGGAAGAGGTAGATTATTATTTTAGTGACATGCCAATTTCCTCTTTTTCCCCTTAGTTTTGTATCATATTACCCATGCTTACACCACAAGTTTGAAACAAAATTATGTATCCTAAGTGGAAAATTCTATTACTTTCACAATCTCTTTGGTATATCTCATGCAATGTCAATGAAATCTTTGAGTTAAGTTTTTCACCTTTTTAGGATGTGAAAGAACATGGAGATATTAATGATAATAATGATTCTAAGATAGTATTGCATTTGAATTACATGTGATATAATGGGAGATGAAAAATGATTCTTCTGTTAATTTGGACAGCTTGATGGCTAATTGGAATCTATCTCAAGATGATTTATTATTTTTGTTATTCCTTTGGTTTGAGTGTCTTTTGTTATTACTTTTGATTAGATAATATTTCCTACCACAATTTCATTAGATATTTGATATTTCCCATGTGCATTTTCTTTGTTAGTTATTATTTCATTTGCAATGTACTGATTAATATAGGTAATAGGAACTGTAGTTATTTTACTGCTTTTCAGTGTAGCTGAGTAATGATACATTGATTGATTACTTGGCTCTTTAATGATTTCAAGTTGGCTCTCAAGACTTTTCCTAATCATAAGAGACTTTTCTTCCACCTTGATTATGTTTTTGGTTAGGTTGGATTAGAGGAATGAATAGATTAAATAACTTGCAACTTAGTCTTGGTTTCTCTGTAAAAATGGATGCATTGCTTTTAGTGATTGGTGAAATAAAAAACAAAAGTAGAAAAGGTGTTGAGTCTGTAGCGGAATTTTGACTTCTAATAGCTATAAAGTAATATGAAATTAAACACTACTCACAATAATGCACTCTCTATATATTTGTAAAGAAAAAAAAAATAATAATATGGAAGATTACGTAGAAAGAGAATCTGTTATTGTTGTGATGATTGATATTCAATTACAATGCTACGTACATATATATATTATCTCTTATGCTATTTTATTCAATGAAGAAGAATAAAATGTTGCTTAATTTACTCCCGTCCTATACTATCTCTCCTATTAAAATTCAT
>JASCZI010090845.1:18446-29221 GCA_036250425.1 Stylosanthes scabra
TTTCTCAAGTAGCGTACGATCCAGTCGTTCGGCGACTCCATTCTGTTGTGGTGTTTCTCTAACTATCCAGTGTCTTGCAATGCCTTCTCGATCACAAAACTCCTTGAAAACCCCATCCGTGTACTCTGTGCCATTATCTGATCGTAGAGTTTTCAACTTCCTACTTGTTCGATTTTCAACCATTGCTCTCCACCGCTTAAAAGTGTCGAATACCTCATTCTTATGTTTGAGGAAGTAAATCTAAACATACCTGGAATAATCATCAACAAAAGTAACAAAATACCTGGAACCACCCTTGGAAGTAACTTTAGCCGGACCCCAAACATCAGTATGCACGTAGTCTAACAACCCTCTGCTTTTGTGCTTGCTTGTAGAAAACTTCACCCTATGTGCCTTTCCATACACGCAATGCTCACAAAATTCCATTTGTGGTTTTTTCATATTCTTCAGCAAACCTTGTCCGCAAAGCAATGATAGACCTTTCTCTGACATATGTCCAAGCCGCATGTGCCATATTCTCGTGCAATCTGTTTGATCTCTACTTCCACCGATTTCCAACTGCTAACTCACCTATAACCGTTGTCCCCAAAAGAGAATAAAGATTACCGTGACGAACTCCTTTCATCACTACCAAAGAACCACGAACAACTTTCAGTACCCCATTTTCCGCAACTATTTTGCAACCATTTTTCTCCAACAAACCTATGGAGATCAAATTTTTCCACAAGTCTGGAATATGTCTCACATCCTTTAAGGTTCTTACGACACCATCATGCATCTTGATTCTTACAGTACCCAACCCCACAGTTTTACAAGCATGATCATTGCCCATTAAAACTGTGCCACCATTTATGCTTTGATAGGTAGTAAACCACTTCCTATTTGGGCACATATGGTGAGATGCTCCTGAATCAAGAATCCACTTATCGAAGATTTCATAAGATTGTTCTGTCACAGAGTAACAATCTTCCTCATCATTTGAGACGTAGCTTGCTTCTTGCTTTTCTTTTGGGTTGTCATTATTCTGTTTCTTGAAAGTAATCTTCTTATTTGGACAATTTGCTTTGAATTGTCCAGGCTCACCACATTTAAAGCATGTTCTCTCCACGTGAGGTCTAGATTTTGGCCTTGACTTTTCACGCTTATTACCTTTTCCTCTTTCATTAGTCCTTCCTCTAGCTGTGAACAATCCTTGTGCTTGATCATTATACTCTCTTCCATTTGAGGATGACATTACACTTGTAGCAACCTTACGTAGATCATCCGCTAAAAGTGATGTCCTCGTCTCATCCATGGTCAGAGTGTCACCCACCAGCATCAATGTCTGCACCAAATTTTCATAGGACTTTGGTAATGAAAGTAACAATATGAGTGCCTGATCTTCATCATCAACCTTCACATCTATATCCTTTAAGTTTGATATAATCCTATCAAACTTATTGATATATTCTTGGATTGAGGTGCCTTCCTCCATCTTGCATGTATACAATTTGGATTTTAAGTAGATCCTGTTAGTTAGAGTCTTCGTCATGAAGTTACTCTCTAACTTTGTCCAGACGCCTGCTGCAGTTGCTTCTTCGTTCACCAAGAAAGCAACATCCCTCTCAAGGCATAAGATTATTGCAGCCCGTGCCTCAAGATCTAATTCTTCCCAATCCTCATCTTTCATTTCTTCCGGCTTCTTCTCTTTTCCCGCAAGTGCCTTGTGTAACTTTTTTGATATAAGCAGATTTTTCATCTGCATCCTCCAGTAGGAAAAATCATTTTTCCCATTGAACTTCTCGATCTCATATTTGCCTACTTTGACATTACCACTAGTAGAAGTCATTATATTCAAAATTGAATTTTACCACTCAAATAATGAATAATATAACGTTGGCTCTTGATACCAATTGTTGAGTCTGTAGCGGAATTTTGACTTCTAATAGCTACAAAGTAATATGAAATTAAACACTACTCACAATAATGCACTCTCTATATATTTGTAAAGAAAATAATAATAATAATAATATGGAAGATTACGTAGAAAGAGAATCTGTTATTATTGTGATGATTGATATTCAATTACAATGCTACGTACATATATATACTATCTCTTATGCTATTTTATTCAATGAAGAAGAATAAAATGTTGCTTTATTTACTCCCGTCCTATACTATCTCTTCTATTAAAATTCATTATCCTTCCTTAATTTTCTCTCTATCTCTCTTTTATTCTCACAAAGGGGACTCTAGATAGCTGCAGGGAACAAAATGACTATGTATAGATCCTGAAATTGCATTACCAAGGAATGAGGAATAGAGGGAGGTATCATACAAATGAAGACTCATAAGATTAGTAAGCCATGTTCAGGTAAGCAATGGGATAATTATGTGCACTGCAGTCATTTTTTTAAGTGATTAGGTGGATACATAGATATGAGTCATTAAATATGAAGAGTGAATAGTGATTTTATTTTTTGAATGATAAATAGGTGTCATTTATTTTTCTTTGGAGTTATTTCATGTAATATGTTTTGTTGGTTTGATGTCTACGTAGGCAGGTGCTATTTCCTTATGGCAATGCTGAAGGAACATGAACATATTTTCATAAACTCTCTCTCGGTTTGAGCAGAGCTTTGCCTTCAACTATGGAAAATAAATGAATTGGTGCACATATGGTGCTGAAACCTTTGCAATCAAAAGAAGCATGGTTAGATAGAAACTATGATGATAAGCATATAGTAAAGCTATTGTTCTACTTACAAGTCAATTGACTATAAATGTATTTGCTTTTCAATGCAGTATAACAACATTAATGATTATAAGAAAGGAGATAATAAGAAATATGTTGAAATATTATTATTCGTTTAAAAATATAATATTTGTGTTGAGTCAATTGTTTCTTTGGATGATGCTCTTTTATAGAAAGAAAGAAACACTGATTAGATGAGAAAAAAAAATGAACTGACTTGGGATAATAGCACATGTTTGTTCAATATTAGAATTTTATCACTTACTTTGGGTTTTACAGGTAATATAAGATTAGAGTCTAATTTATATACATTAACAAAATAAAACTTACAAGAAAATAAATAATAAGTCGTATTTTTATTAATAAGATAATATATAATTATTTATTTCAATAAATAATTTATATGTAAACATATCTCGTTGGATTAATATTATCTAGTAATTTTAGAAGATGAATTATATTCTCTTTTTTTGTGTGGTGTAGCTGAATTCAGCATACCATTTTTTAAAACTTTATCAGAACCTGAAAATCGTATTTCTAAAGATAAGAAATAAAACAACCATTATTTTTTCTCAATTTAATAGTTATAATCATAACCCCATATTTAGAATCATTCCATTTGGTATTGTTGACGTGCTTTCTTCCATTTGGTACAGTTGTTGTGGCAGAAAATTTATTTTAAGTCATCATTTATAAGCGAGATAATACTACTAATTATTTATTAATAAAAATTCACCATGTTTTGCATTTTAAAAAAAATAATCACAGAGAGTCCTAACTCATAAGTCTAATTATCTTCCTAATATTTACACGTTAACTTTTTATTATGTTCATATTGTCATTGACTCATATGGTTGAATTTTAACTTGATAAAATAATATTTAGAAATCATAATAACTGTCTAAACACATATCATAATTACAGAAAGACAAAACACATAAATTTTTTCATTAGGTTTTAAGTATAATATCATCCAAATACCCGCGCAGTGCGCGAGTAAACACCCTAGTGCATATAATGCTTAGATCACAAGTGTAGCTCTAGATTCAGAATAGATGATATTAGGAGAACACGCAAAAAGCCAAAAATAGAATTCGTTATTCTCTAATCCGTTTTTTCTTTTGTTTTTATGTGTTCTCTTGAAAGATGATTTGATCAATTTATGCATGTTTCAAGTTCTTAGGTTAAATATGTATTATGTGTTCTACTCAAACATTTTGTTTTCTTTTTGCAATAATTTGAAAATATATATTATGATGGATGAACTTGGATTAATTTAACAAAAAAAAAAACAATTATGCATTATCTTCTTCTATTCTACATTATAGATATGAAAAATATTATATGTATTATGTTGTGTACAACGGTGTTACGGAATTATCGTTAGGCAATTATTAGGGAGTCAATAATTAAGTTATGATCTAAAATTTAAAAAAAAAATTATTATTCGAAATTGAAAAAAAGTTATTATCCAAATAGAATAAAAATAATCATCCATATAATATATGAGTTATCATCCGTAACTCATCTACCATTACCAACACCAACAAATGCAGTCGCTTAACTTCACCACTACCGCCGTCGCCGCTTAACCCTAAATGAAAAGAACAAGCGACGGCGGCGGCTGAGTCAATGGAGATTTAAAGAGTGAGTAGTGGTGGTGGCTCACGGAGATTTGAAAAATGAGTAGGGGTGGTGGTTCATGGTTCTTTATGGTGGTTTCTTTTATGTTTTAGGGAATAAGTTAGTGGTGAGTATATCTGATACATGCATCAATGCTCCTGATATTTTTTTTTGGGGGGTTCTAGAAATAAACAAAGCAAGAAAAACCACAACTAGGGAACTAGAGAGCTGTCTTGCCTAAGAAAACCAAGCAAATCATTCCATGGAGTTAGCCATTCAGAGAAAGCTTGCTAAAGACGAACAACCGTTCTAGCCATATGATCTACTGCATTATTAGTGGAACGCTGGATCAACGCGACACGAGCAGACGCACTTTCCTAACCTTTGAAATAAGATCAGCATGATCTCCAGTAATCAAAGTAAAATTTTGATGAACAAATTTAAAAGCTTATAAATAATCAATTTCACTTATCGCACTACGACAACAAGAATCCCAAGTTAAAAGAACTGGGTAGAAAACAAGTCATTTATTTTTATAAAGTTTAGTGTTATCAATGTATGTTATATTCTTTTTTTTTTTCTTTTTAAAAATTTAGGTTAGATCCTAAGGATGTGATTAAAACCAAACTTTAAATATTGATGACAAAAATCACATTAATGCTTCAAAAAATAGATTAGAAGTATTAGGTATACAAATATTTTTTCGCTTTTTTTTTGTCTCTTTTCCTCTTCTTTCCTTTATTTTTTTCACTAATATAATTGGTACTTGGTTGAAATTTTAATAGAAAAATATTCTATATTTTACATTTCTCGAATAGAATCATTGATTAGTATAGTAGTTAAATCTCAAATTTATCCTGAAATTTGAGCTTCAACTCAAATATTTGGGTTCCTGGAGTTCTGATTCTGAAGCTAGTGATGCTATTGTCACTGATACACATTGATATTCAATTTCAGGCGTAATTTTATTATTACATTAAATTATTATTAAAATAATTTGAGTTTGAGCTCAAATTGGACCAGAAATTTAAAATTATTCAAAATGACTTTTGACTTTTGCAAACACCACTTAAGTTAGTCTTTAGTCTCATTTATGTTAATATTTTACCTACGTAAACTGTTGACTGACATGATAGCTCAAACGTTTTCGAAAAGTTTCAAAAGTACTCTCAACGTTTAATTTGTCTCAATTTTGTCCTTAACATTTTTTTGTAAGTTTCAATACTACCTCTACCATTAATTTTTTAATAGTCAAATGTTAACCAACACTTTATTTCCAATTTTACCCTTAAAAAGTATCTTAATCATCATCATCCCTTTCTTTCTATTCTCCGCCGTGACCATCTTATTTCCTTCTTACCATTCCATTCCCTTCCAAATAACAAAACATGTCACAGAATACAAAAGATCCCATCATTGTCTCTCTCCCAAATCCAAATAGCTAACCCCAAATTAGAAAAATATTTCTCTCTCCTCTCTTCTTCTTTCTTGCACTCTTCTTCTTCTCCACCACCGCCACCGCCACCTCTGACCATGTCGCCTCCATGTCCAACTTCCACAAACTACTCATGAGCCCCTTCCATATGGGGCACTGCCACTGTTAGAAAGGGAGAGAAAATACACAATAGAGAGACTTATGTATGAGATGTGTATCACATATTACAATGCATATCCTATTTATAGGCAAAGAGAAAATCACAATAATAATAACCTAATATTCTATAATATCCCTGAGATCTGAAATATTTTATCCACTATGCGTATTTTCCTTGCTATACAGCATATCTTCCATGAGGGTTTTCCAAATAGAGTACTTTTTGGAATCCAATTTGACCATATTTGGCCTATGCATATTTTCTTAGTGCGTATTTTTTAAAATGGAGGAAGAAAATACGCATAGGTCAAATATGGTCAAATTGGATTCCAAAAATTACTCTATCTGGAAGACCCTCATGGAAGATATGCTGTATAGCAAAGACTTTTATGATCCTATTGAGGGAGATAAAGCCAAAGGTACTAAATCTGATGCTGAATGGAAGAAGTTGCACCAGAAAGCAGTTGCTTTGATTAGGCAATGACTTGATCTCAGTGTGTATCCGCATGTTGACACTGAAACTAATGCCCAGAAGATGTGGGACAAGTTGAAGGAGTTATATGAGCAGAAGAATGTACAGAACAAAGCTTTCTTGATTAGGAAGCTGGTTAATATGAAGTACACTGAAAGTAAATCAATGCCGGAGCACTTGAGCATCTTTCAGGAAACTGTGAATCAGTTGACGAATAATGAGATCACTTTGAGTGATGAGTTGCAAGCGTTGTTGTTGCTTAGTTCTCTACCTGATAGTTGGGAAATTTTGGTTGTGACACTGACTAACTCAGCTCCAAAAGGGAAGTTGACGTTGTCAATGGTAAAAGAGAGCATGTTGAATGAAGAAGCCAGAAGAAAAAAGCGGGGTTTGATCAATACCTCCTCCCAGTCAGAAGCACTTGTTTCGGAGTCAAGGGGGAGAAGCCAATTTAGAAAACCTCACAGTACTGACAGGTCAGAGAGCCGAGGCAAGTCAAGAGGAAAGTCCAAGCCACCACCGCCAAGGAAAGAGCCCACTTTCACTCGTCATCATTGTGGCAAGCCGGGGCATATTAGAAGGAACTGCAGGTTCTTGAAAAGAGAATAGTCAAGAGAAAGACATGAAGACAAAGGTAAAGAAAGTGATAATGAAACTGCTGTTGTTGCTTTTGATGATGTTCTTATTACTTATGATGAAAATTATATTAATCTTGTCTGTGATGATTCCACTTAGATTATGGATTCTGGTGTCTCATGTCATGTCACTCCGAGGCGTGAATTTTTCACTTCGTATACTGCTGGAAATTTTGGCAAGATTAAATTGGGAACAAAGGGGTGTGTGACATCATTGGTATGGGAGATTTGTGGCTTGAGACCAACTTGGGATACAAGTTGTTGTTGAAGAATGTTAGGCATGCGCCAGAGATACGGTTCAATATGATTTCAGTGAAGGCATTGGACCAAGAAGGATATTGTACTTCCTTTGGTGGTGGAAAATGCAAGATTACCAAAGGGGCTCTCATTGTTGCTAAAGAAGACAACACTCACTCTACCCTTTACCAATTGCAAGCAAAGTTGTGCAAAGAAGAAGTGAATGTAGCTGATGATTCCTTTTCTGATCTATGGCATAAGCGTCTTGGCCACGTGAGTGAGAAAGGACTCAACGTGTTAGCCAAGAGACACTCACTTTCAGTGAAGGGTACAACTTTAAATACTTGCACTCATTGTTTTGTTGGAAAGCATGCTAGAGTATAATTTCATAGTTCTGGACCTCATAGGAGATCACATGTTCTAGATTTAGTTCACACTGATGTTTGCACTATGGATGCTAAGACACTAGGAGGTGCATCATATTTTGTTGCTTTTATTGATGACTATTCTCGAAAAGTGTGGGCTTTTGTTTTGAAATTTAAAGACCAAGTGCTCGATGTCTTTAAACACTTTCATGCAAGTGTTGAAAGAGAAACATGAAAGAAGTTGAAATGTGTCCGAGCAGATAATGGTGGTGAATACAGGGGTCCCTTTGAAAAGTATTGCAAAGGGCATGGCATTAAGCTTGAGAAGACGGTTCCTAAGACTCCTCAGCATAATGGAGTTGTAGACAGAATGAATCGCACTATCAATGATAGAGTAAGGTGTATGCTCTCTCATGCAAAGTTGCCAAAATCTTTTTGGGGTGAAGCAATGAGGACTGCAGTAGATTTGATCAACCTTTGTCCCTCAGTTCCACTAGGTTATGATGTTCCAGAGAAAGTCTGGAGAGGGAAAGATGTTTCTTACAGTCACTCGAGAGTGTTTGGCTGCAGGGCTTTTGTTCACATTCCAAGAGTTGAGAGGTCCAAACTTGATGGGAAGTCAAGGCAGTGTATCTTCATGGGTTATGGTCATGAAGACTTTGGTTACAGGTTATGGGATCCTAAGAGCAAGAAAATCATTAGAAGCCGAGATGCGATTTTTCTTGAAGACTAAACTATTGAAGATTTTGATAAGACAGATAAGCCAACAACAACTGTTAGACGTTGTGTTGATGATGAGCCTAGTTATTCCACTAGTCCTCCTCATGTTGATGGGGGAGATGTACAAGTTGATAATGATGGTGATGATCCTACACCTCAACCTGAGGTGCCAGATGCAGAAGTTCCACCAGATGTAGAAGAACCACCAGTTGAGCCTCAATTGAGAAGATCTACTAGAGAGCGTAATCCCTCTCAGAGATACTCTCCTCATGAGTATGTGATGAACACTGAGACGGGGGAGCCAGAGAGCTATCAGGAAGCTATGCTTGATGAGCATAAGGAAGATTGGTTGAAGGCCATGCAAGATGAAATGAAATCCTTGCATGAGAATCATACCTATGAGTTGGTGAAGTTGCCGTAGGGCAATAAAGTTTTTGTAACACCCGAGTTTTCGACACCGTGCACAGCGCCTACGATTGGAATGCCACATTTCCTAACCTAAAAATTTCTAAACTCTAAGACCATATTATTACATAGCAGCCTGTCGTGAAAAACGTTAGCGCGTCAAACATTATAAGCAAGCAATATAATCAATCAACCGTTATATAACGATTCCTTCATCAATGAAGAAATCCCAAGATAATATATGTTATTAGAGCACATAAGACCACATAGGGCAACACTATCCTTACAGACTCAAGATACCTAACTGTAGCAAATTCTCCCGGCCTAACCTCACACACACAGGTCTCCTAAACTAGGACTCGGGACTAGGAAAAGAAACTAGACAACAACCCTATAAAACACCTACGCCTCTATTATTCTAACAAGCGAGGCACTCTAAAAACCCGGACTCAAAGACCGCGGCAGCCAAACTCCGGATACATCGAAGCTTGGACCGTCATGACTCGCGGACTGCCGATCAGCTGCCTCCACTGGCTCATCAGGAACAGAAGCTTGACTGCTACGAAGAGGAGAAGGTTCAGGCGCACGTCCCAGCTCTTCGACGTAACGTTGGAAATCCTCTTCTGCGTCTCTGTCCATTGGCAGAGAAGGTGTAGCAGGAACCCTATCTTCAGGATTACCCACTTCCTCCGGATACTCTTCTTCCATCTCCGGATCTTCTTCACTAGACTCTCCTTTCTCAGAGGGATCCATCCCTCCAATCTCCTTTTCGTCATCGATGTCGCACATCCAGCCTTCGGATGGCGGAATGAGTTCCCAACTCCTCGGCTTCCTTACCGAGCTACTAGTCATACCACGGCGGAAGGAACGTGTTCCTTTGACAGAAGATGTGGAGCGTTCACGTTGGGCAACCGGCATTGTTCTAGGAGAGTAACGCGGCGAAGGACGTCTAGATGGACGTCGTCTCTCAGCAGATGACTCCTCGCTCTTGGAAGCGCTAGCAATCTTATCAGCCATCAGAGCCTCGATCGAAATCTCGTACGGTCGATCAGGGTCAAATCGATCAAGGTTCCCAGCTTAGCATCAGCTCTCATATCGTGATCCTCGAACTTCTCGCGTTTCTCGTACTCGTAGTAGATCACGCCGCTTCCCATCTACGCGTAGGTTAAAGAAAGAAAACGGGGGTGAGAACCTATCATTCCCAGTTGACTCCTAGGTCAACTACTCTATCCTAGGGGCTCATGTCACGTAGGTAGAGTACAGATAGCAGCATAGCATATAGCAAAGCATATAGCGATAGCAGATCGTAGAGCAGATATCGAAGCAGAACAGAGACTCAACAGAACGACTTAGGAAAAGTAAAAGGTAAAGCAAACAATAAACAAGCAAACAAACAATCAAGCAAGCAAACAAGCAAACAAGACAAGCAAGCAATGAAGTGCGGTAAACACACACAATCAAATGTGCAAACAAGTATGATGCATGTCTAGTCATAAATGCAGGCCATGAGCTCATGCGTCGGTTTACTTCCCGCACCCGACGATTACTTAGGATCAAGCCCAAATATGGTTCACCACTATCGAATGTCGTGGGCTTCAGCTACCCAAAGCGGCCATGTTCCTTCAGCTAGAACTGGCGGCACACCCAAATCCCTTCAGCTAGGACTAGTGGCAAAGGTACCCTTGGTACTCTTAATAGTCATGGTGAGGATCCCGTCACCAGAAAGCTCTCATAAGTAAGAAAACCGCATCGACAGGGGAACAGGATGATCGTCTTAGCCTCTCAGGTAGCTAGCCCTTCAGCTTTCATTCTCAAACAAGCGGGATATTACCCAGCGCTTGGAGTCCTTATCTCTTAGTCAAGCGGGACGACACCTAGCCCTTACATTGCATTGCTCTAGCTTTAGCCTCAGCCTCTTAGCATAGCATAGCTCTTAGAGTCCACCGGTTCATTCTAGAGAACCGTTAGCCGGATAGCATTCTGTAGCCGG